>VYZT01032221.1:11616-63101 GCA_013400735.1 Pomatostomus ruficeps | reverse complement strand
TCCTCTCTGCACCTCGTGACTCAGTGGGATGGCCTCTCTAATAAACTCTGCTTGAACCTCTCCCCCCCACCCATGACCACAGGACCTGTGGCCCCATGCAGAGAGGAGCCCGCACTGGAGCAGGTTTGCTGGCAAGGACCTGTGACTTCGTGGGGGATCCATGCTGCAGCATCCTGTTCCTGACGGACNTCCATGCTGCAGCATCCTGTTCCTGAGGGACTGCACCCTGTGAAATGAACCCATGTTGGAGCGCTGTGTGACAAACTGCAGCCTGGGGGGAAGGACAGCTGGAGAAGTCCATGGAGGACTGGCTCCCCTGGGAGGAAACCCATGCTGGAGCAGGGCAAGAGTGTAAGGAGTCCTTGCACTAAGGAAAAAGGAGCAGCAGAATCAACGTATGATGAACTGACCGCAGCCACATTAACAGCCCCCCTCATCCTGCTCGGGCTAGAGAACTCGGGATTGAAGGTACGCCCAGGAAGGTGGGAGGGGTGGGGAGAAGGTTTTTTTAAAGATGTTTTTTTCTCATTATCCTACTCTGATTTGATTTGCTATGAATTAAATTAATTCATAAATAAAAAACTTCGGTTTCATCCATAGAGTTATGCTGCACAGGTGCCTAGGAAGGATGAATTTAATAAATTCTATGCATTTCCTAAGTTAGTAAATACCTTGAATAGTTATAATGACCCTTAGCACTACTTTTGTAGATATGTAGTCTGCTAGAATATTAGCTGATGGGAAATTAAAAATGCTAATATCTTTTGGCATTTTTAATAGCACATGAATTAGCAAAGAAAATGGACTGAGATTGCCATTTATTATGAAACTTAATGATCTTTATGAGCTTTCACCTTAAATAGCTGCTCATGTACATCATCTAAATGTAAGTTTACTGTGACTGTAATTAATCAATCACCCTACCTTGTCCACCCACAATTTTTCTTGCTGAAAATGCCAAAGCCTTGGCAGATTGTCCAAAAAGAATGAAGAGAGGAAAGCAATATATTTGTATAAACCAGGTCTAATCCTATTACATGCTGCTGACTGACAAATGCTCAACTTATCTTTCCATCAGTTACATTTGCTTTGCAAAACTGCTTAGAAGAAAATTCTACTTATTTATAAGTATTTTCCTTAAAGTATGAGGAAGGATCAGTGTCAATCCACAAAAATTCCCACCACGGCAAACTGAAAGGAAGCAAATCCTTATACACATGCCAGCTCAAGCTGTGGGAAGGCATCTACACTCTGTGCAAAGCTGGGACCTGGACACTATAAAATTGGTGCCTCCATAAGAACACTCCAGGACCCCCACCACTGAGAAGACCAGAAAAAAAAGGGCCAGCAGGATGCTGCAGGACCCACGGGGTGGTGACTCTCTACTTAATCTCTCTCTTTCTCTTCACCTCCACCTCCTCCCTGTACCTCACATTTACAGTTAAATAAAATCCATACTCGACTTTGGCATATGGTCTCGTTTGCACCTTCATTTGGACAGAGGCATCTTCTAATATCTGAATCCTAGCAACGGCCAGGCAAAATATTACCAGTATATACTCATTTGAAGAAACGTCAGAAAAAAACTAGCCCTTACAGTATGAAGAAAACAAAAGAAACAAAACAAACCCACAAAACTTTTCCCTGAAAATGCTGAGCACATTTCCTAAGGCTTTGCTAGTAGATGATGCTATTATCTTCCTTCCTGTTATTCCCCTTTGCTTCTGCTCTTGGTTTCCCCACAGCAGAAAGGAACCAAACAGAAGCAATAGCAGCTGGAATTTAGCTCCTTCAAAAGAAACAGAAAACAGGATAAGGAAACAGCAAGAGATAAGAAACCTCTAAGTCCACAAAAATTTCATAAAAGACCAGAGGGGAAAACAAAACAAAACAAAAAAAGAAGAGTGAAAGGAAACATTAGGCCTTAAAGAAAAGAAACACTGAGGGAACCAACACAGAAAGACATAGGTCCTAATGGACTCCATATACGAGCTGGAGCTTTATTTGGGGGAAGCATGGGCTTACCAGATTTCCCATGAGGTATTAAATAACCACGTGTTAGTTGGCTTAGTGTTACCTATTAACAAACTTGGTTTATCAATGCAGCCAATAGTGTGAAAGAACAGCAAACTTATTAAAATCTCTGCACACTGTGGTAAAACAAGGGATACTGCACTACTCCTGATCTAGCCTATTTGGCAAGGGAGGACTGACAAAATACTAAATCCTTAAAAACTCTGGAAAAAAATACGTTTGAGAGAATCACCAAGAGCTTTTTCCTTCTCTTTTAATGCTCACATAAGATTCAGCATAAAGCAACTGGAATCCTGGTGACTGCAGGACGCCAGAGCATTCTGAAAAAGCAGCCATCAGAAGAATTTTAAAATGTTGGTAACTGCAGCGTTATCAGTCAGAATGCAGATAATGGTTTTCTGATTGGACAAATCAATTTTCATCACTGGTAGCAGTTACAACTGCTATAGCAGACTATTTACAATACCACAAGCAACACATTCCAAAAATATAAATGGGGGGTATGCTGAGAAAACAGAACCGCTTAACTTAATTAAATACCACTACTTGCTGCATGAGAATGTCATCAAAATTCATCTGAAAGATTACTCCTGCTCATCAGACAATTAACTCATTCTTAAGTTCACATCATGAGATATGGAGCAAAGTAGAATTCCTGCATCTGAAGTCTACAATCTAAGAAAGTTCCAAACACATCAGGAAAGCTGCAAAGCACCTCAGAGTACTATCAGAACAAACCAAGGTGTAAAATAAACAAGTTTCAACAGTTTGATACAGCTTACTTGTGAAATGCAACCATCTGCACAATATTTATAAAGACAGAACTGAGAAATGTGAATACACCCAGCTTTTCACAACAGAACAGAAAAAGACCTCTCAATCCAGAGAAAATACCCACTTCCTAAATAAAAGCTTTGTGCGAAAGCTGCTGTAAGCCTCAGGTCATTATGTCTGCATTGGCTGGAGTTTCCCACTTCTTGAGGATTATGGGCAGAGGCAGAAAAGAGGGTGAAGATCTCCAGAAGTTCAGTTCCAGGCAATTCTTCTGTACTGTGTTGATTATGGCTTCAACGGACTATGGTGAGCCAAAGGCAAGAAGAACTCCACACTAATAAACAACAACTTGCTGCCCCAAACAAGTACGGAACACAGCAAATGAGCTTGGAGTAACAGCTTTAAATTTTGTGCTTTAGAGGGGGAGGAATGTCAAATACTGGTTACTAAACACTATTAACAAGTAACATAGAGCAAATAAACAAATGAAGTATACTTACAATTAATTTCATATAGTGGTCTGTTTACTAAAATGAAAATGCTCAAAGAAAGGTTTATAACATTTTAGGACAGCTTTATTTCTTTTTTTCTTTTCATACTGGTGGATCTGCTGCTCCAGCACTGTCTACTGCCTCTTATTCCTTGGCCAGAGTCAGGGAGGAGCAAAATAATCTTTCATGTTCCACTCAGACAGAAACTGTTGAGGAGGGTGTTTAATCAGTGAAGAAACTGAACAAGAAAATTCGGAAGCCAAAAAGAAATAATGCCGCTAATTTATATATAAATTCTTTTCCCGACAAAATATTATTGATTCTGAAATAAATAAAATTGTATAGTCTTTAGCACATTGAAAGCTCTGAAGCTCAGCAGTTAAGATGTCTCCAAAGCTACTGTTCCAATGCTAGCAAACTTACACAGAGATTCTAAAAACAAAAGGTTTTCCTGAAGAATAACAAATTCAACACTGTAATCTTCCTGGAGTCTACCGGAGAAATTTCATCAGTATTGCCGTAGAAATTTAAAACAATCATTTACAATAAAGTAAGACAATAACCTTTGTGCCCCTTAACATGCCACAAATCCTGTTACTCTGCTCTTAAAAATCCGTATTACATCTTCCATCACAAGTCCCCTAGAACTGCAACCCACCAAAATTAGAAAAAAACCCAAAAGTTTGAAGAAAAAAGCAGCTTCCTCTCTTTATCATAAATGTGCATGTGAACATAAAACAAGGAATAAAGTATAGGTATATCAGACACAGAAATGAAGATGCACTTGAGTTGATCCACTGTGCATCCACCTCATCCCAGCAGACCTTCAGGGAATAAGAGTATATGTGCAAGGTCCACAGTCCCACTACTATGCTTCAGTGTCAGGCCTACGAAGAAATCACCTCAATGAATGGTAAAACATAGCTTCCGGCATGTAGAGCAGCAAACTCTCATCACATACCACATATGATTTAAAATAACAGTTGTGGACCATTATAGTCACAAAATTCAATTGCTATAGCCATGGTCAATTAGTTTAAATGGTCAATCTGATAAATGTATTTGAAATCCTCAGTGTGCTGTTGGCTGCAATGGAAAGGTTTACAGAAGCATGGGTAATTTACAAATCAATCCATCAGAATCCATACTTGCAACTTGTTCAGGGTCACAACACTGAAATATTGGTTTAATCATATAAATTCTTAATTGCAGAAAAGACAGGATTTATTACAGCTTTACTTAAAGCAATTTAATTGTTATATTAACTGGAATCATCAATATGTTATTTTCAAAAAGCAAAATACAGGTAACATTTCCATACAGGCACATAATACCCATTTTCAAATATTAACTTAAACATTGTAGAATACTTTGATTTTAAAAAATGTTTCAGCACACGAGTAGTTCAGAATCAGCAACTCATTTTCCATTTCACAACTTGACTTTGAAATGAAATTACTAAATTAGTAGGTTAAGCTGTTGATATCCCAAATTACTCTGTTTATTCACAGAGCTTTGGATGGAAATTCAAAACACTTAAAACTTGCATTGAATAAATAAAGCTACTTACAGTTTGTGGATATGCATACAGAACACAAGAGTTAACAGACCAGAACTATTTCTAAACTAAGGTTAATGAGATTATTTTAAGAAAGATGTTTGACTTATTAAAAGGTATGAAATTGACATAGTAATTTCAGTTGTAAACTCCCCAGACTAAACATACTGAAAGATTTTGTAGATTAACATTACCTCATTTCTTGCTGTTCTTTGTGGTTTTCAGAATCAAAAATAATTACTGATGAAGAATAATTTTTAGGCCTTGCAGTGATTGTCAAACACCAGTGACATAGCCTGTTGTGAGGCTACACCAGTACAACACAGCTCTCTCCTCCTTATGAAGAACAAGCTCCACAACCTCAATATCCTCCAGACCATCAGAATGATCTAGACTGGAAACCCTGCTCCAGCTATCACAGGGAGCTAAAGCAATGGCTCCTCAAAAGCATCCATGAGAGGGTGATGAGAAGTGATCCAGGACAATGCATCTTCACTATTAACCACCAGTTACCAGGCATCCCATGAGACTTTCATAAGAACACTCAGTGAGCCCAGTGACCAAAGGGATTTGAAAACCTGGATTCAGAGGAGGCACAAATCAAATTCCTCCTTCTCTCTTGTAAATCTCTTTTCCACACTGAAATTACTGTTCAAAGTCACACTGAAACCAGTGTCTCCAGCCTAAGCATAAGCCATGGGCTGGATCTCAAGAAAAAGGAAATTCAAGGCAGAAGCAAAGACAATATAAACCCAGTAACTACGGGAATGATCCACAATGGATGCAGAATTTTCCTGATATTCTGAAGTGTGTATTTCTGTGAGTGGATTATTAGCCACAACAACCTGACTTCCCCTTTCGTGTTTAAATTTTTCCACATGGTGCAAAGATTTCTTGAGCTACATTTGGCAAGTGTATCTCAAATCCCATGGGGGTGCTGGAGACTAAAACAAAATGGTGGGTCTAAGTATTTTTCTGGTTAAAATCTCAACGGAGCGTGGGACAAGGCGCCAAAGAGAGAGAATGCTATATTGAGCATTATAGCTTGCAGTGATGTGATATAGGCAGGTATCAATGCCTGGATCTGCCATATCTTAAAGTATATGCCTCCTGCTCACCCATGTGTATTCTGTAGATGAGCGCACATAAATCCTTTCATAACAATAGAAAGGATCATTGTGACTCTGAAAAATGTTAAATTATATATATAGTATGTATTTTGTAAAATCTCAAACATTAATTCCTGTGGGAATAGTAAAATGTATTAGAGAGAGAACAGAAGAGAAAGGAAGGAGAGAAGCTAAAGCACATTTCTTATCCTGCTGTTGCTGTTGATCTTTTAATGTTCTACAATTACTCAGCAAGCATTCATTCCCAAGAAAAAGCCCTCCTGACAACTGAGCTCTTGGATTTCTTCCACAAGTCAGTTTTCCAGCTGGGTAAGAATCCAGTTTTGTCCAGTGAAAATAGGAAAAAACATCACAGGAGCATGTGTTCAAGCTGGATTTCTCTAAGTTTTCAGCAGGCTACATTTTCCTTATGGACCTTGGATAAACAGCCTCTGCTCTGCTAGTCAGAGCTTTTTCAGGTTTTTGTTTTGCTTTGGACACCAGCATGGTGTAACTGCTATAGGACTGCCAAAACCTGAATCAATGCACCAAACTGTCATGACTGAGCAAGTTTTACCTCCCAACACTGCTTACAGATGATGTCCAAACTATTTCTAGCAGATAGCAATCAATGCCTTCTTTTAGGGACTAGTTATCACTTCTTACACAATGCTGGGAGCTGATAGATAAGGATCACCCAGCACATCAGTGCTGGGCAGGGAACAGCACCTTCTCCTGACTCCTGCTCCACTCCCCCATATTGAAGCACAGACCTGTTTAGCTGCTTCTGGAATATTCCTTTCCTACAAAAACATTTTCTTTAAAAGAAATCAAAACCTTCCTCACTTCGTAAATCTCAACACATCAGTAGTGCTCTAAGGCATCAGGGTAGCAAAAGACTAAAATCACTAAAGCAGGAATACAGTCCTGTTTAGCTTCATTGCAGCTAATAGTTGCTAGCAGGGGAAGGACCTTTAAACACTGGTTGAAACCCAGAAGTCCTTTATGTAGACTAAGAAAACCATATATGTAGATTCTAGAAGAAAAGGTGGAAAGCCACAAGCACAGGGATGTCCTGTTTGGGGACAGGGGCAGGCTTCACTGAGTAACACCCAGCTCCTGTCCCGGGTAGCTGTCGCTGCTGCTGCTGTTCAATGCTTTACTTCTTGCTCAAAAGACTACTTCTTGCCTAATTTTCTCCAGACTGTCTTCAAGAAAACAGTATCGAAATTTGTTTGAGGGCTTGAGGACTGTAATTTAATCAGCACTGAGTAAGGACAAAATATCTGCTTCTTTCATCTTAAAACACTGCATTTGTAAATTTCACATCAATTTCTCATAAAATGGTAGACAATTAAACATCTTATGATAAAAAAATACCAAAACCCTAAATTTCTAGGTTTTTTTAAATAAGAATGCATGAGAAAACGTCTCTTTTTTTCACAGCCTTTTGCATGAAAATTTAATTAATGGCCATAAATCCCTAGAAATACTTTCTCCAAAGCATCCTTTAAGAGTCTTCACTTCTTACTCAGTTTATTTATTGCATGGAGATTTACCCAAGGTGGAGTCAATAACATTGCAGCTACCTACTCATCAAATGTCCTGCTCAGGCACACACAGAGCAGTGTGCCAGAATTTGGTTAGTCAATTCCAGTTGCAGCAAGCGTGGCCTGTCCCAGCATGACAAAGGCTGAGCAAAATCTTCCCTGCAATTGCTCCTAATGCATCAGAAGAAAAAGCAGGACGTCCTCTCCTGTGATTTTTCTTTCCTCCCCACCCCCCCCACCCCCGAAATTCACGAAGAATTATTACTTAATACTAAGAGTGGGAAAGTAAATGCCTGTTTTGGTCATGTCAGACCCAGTGGGCTGTGTACTAGTGAAGGACAGCAAACAACACTTCGTAACCCAAGGAGTTTGTAACCTGAGGGAGACAGTTAATAAAAGAAACAAGGGGAATAAAGAAAAGAGATGTGGAAAACAAATTATGACCCCAGCTGCTTTGAAGTGACTGGCTACTCGTAATTGTTGATCTAGTCCTTTCCTCCAGCTGCTAAACTGCATTAACATGGCTAAAAATACCTTTTCCACTTTTTTAGCTCTCCTTATTGTTTTCCCTTTTAAGAAAACATTATTAATTACCAAAGGAGCAGTGTATGGCAGAGTAAGTGGGTCACAAACCATACTATGAAAACACTAGTGAAAAAGTTAACATTTTTTGAACTGCTGATTTAGGGAGCATATATTTTCTAAACTGGTTTAAATTCCACTAGTTTTTGTGTTTTACTGTTTCCTCCTCCTTTATTCCCCTGGGTATGTTGTAGGAGTCGCTTGAGTCATATCCCACACAGACTATGTGGAGAGCTTCACCTAATACGGCTTCATCTCTAAGATCCTGTGAAGCGGGGAGCGTTCTTAATTAATTCCTCAGACACCCAGTAGACAGAAGCTGGCACCTTTGTCTACTGTCTGCTGCTCCCTTCCAGTGCCAGGCATGAACAGCCCAGGTCCAAGGTGGCAGCCCTTCCCAGCTGAAGCATTTTCCCTGGAATGAGCCACACTGAAAATGACAGGACTCGGCTGCACAGAGTTCTGGCAAGAACAGCCTCTAAACAACAGAAAAAGCCCAACAGTTTTCATCAAGGAGACATGTCAGCTCCTGAGGCTTGCACCTCCTTGCAGAGAGTGAACTAAGCGCCTCAGGAGTACGATGAAATCAAAGCAATTGCAGGTTTGCACAGCTGGTACCCCCAAGGAGAGCACATGCCAATCTCACACCAGACCAGCACTAGTGAATCAGCTTTCCAGGTGTTGCACAGAAGAGAGGCAGAGGTGCATAAAATTGTGGGCTTGGGGCTAAAGCTCCACCTTTAACCCATACCATGCCCATGGACACACAACCCCACACACAGACAAATCATTCCTGAATAGGGATCAACTTCATTCACTTTCCAATAGGATACAGAGATTCATTCACTTGGTCAAGAACAGGATAGGAGATGTACATCAGCAAGCAGATCATTTTGAAAGAAATGGATTTCTTTCTCCAGCTGCTGAATAACATTTTATTCCTTAAAAAAGCAAAATTAACAAGCAGTATTCATGAATGTGATACAGCCTGATTTGATCAATGTTTTCTCCCTTTATTAAGATGTTTGTAATTATTCATTCCATAATTTTCCTAAAATGCTTGCTAAATACACTAAAAAGTATGCATCTTTATATATTCAATTACAGGCAGAAAATTTCTATTACTTGATTGGGGAGTCATGATGCCAACAGCTCTCATAGCTTGCCATCTCTGAAAGCAGAATCATACTTAAAACTTAGTATAACTAGGCTTTTCATCTGAAACTGTAATTACTTTCCACTTCAGAGCTACACAATGAAGCATCTTCCTATACTTAAGCCTCCCAGAGCACAGACAGCTTGCAAAAATCAGACAAAGAAAATTATTGATTTTCTCAAGGGAGTAAGATATTTGCTGACTCCCAAGAAGAAACTGTAACTATTCATGTGTGGCAAAAGTGGCAAAGCAAGTAACTATTCATGTGTGGCAAAGCAGTGTGAGAAACACACACATCGCTTTGTCCATATTCCAGAAAATCACTGCAGCTGAAGGAAACCTCGGTTTATTGCAAACCAAGCAACACAAAAAACCAGAACAACCTCTAGGAAATTAGCAATGTACATATGAAGAAAAGGATAACAAAGGTTTTGTTCGTGGCAGTGAGGGGAAGGAATGAACTTCAGTGTAAATACTCGCTATTTTTTAAAAAGTTCAGCAGAAAAAGGGTGAAGCTAGGTTTGGCACACAAAAAAATAATCTCACTGCCTGCAAATTATAAACGTGACCCACGTATTCAGAGAGAAAAATGGCATCAGCACTGCAGCTGAAATTGCAACTCACTTGATACGCATAATAAAGAGGCTGAAATTCCAAAAGGCTTCCATACATTTTATGTATTTATACACACACAAACATATATATTCATGCTTTCTCAGTATCCTTCTACACCAAGTTATTACAACCACACTAGACCAATGGAGTAAGAAAAGACAAGCAAACAGAAAATGCCTTTAAAGAGTCATTAATCACAACACTGCTCATTAAAGAAAGGAATGCAACAATTTAGAAACCATTTCAAACCTCAACCAGTAGCTTGATCAAAACAACAAATACCCTTACCTGTGAGTTCTTATTCCTGGCTTCTCTCCTTGCTGCTTTTTCTTT
Source organism: Pomatostomus ruficeps (assembly GCA_013400735.1). NCBI lineage: Eukaryota > Metazoa > Chordata > Aves > Passeriformes > Timaliidae > Pomatostomus > Pomatostomus ruficeps. The sequence goes on along the minus strand of VYZT01032221.1, from coordinate 52,899 downwards.
CAGCCTCTTCTCCTGAAACAAACAAGATGTACAGTTTTAAAGCAAACTTCTGTGGTTTTTTTTTTCTTTTAATCCTTTAAGATTAATGTTGAGCCATCTATTCTTAATGCTTACATGTCAGACTGGTGGTATTCACCCTACATGTTACTGATGAAAACGATAAATGAAAGATCTGAATGAGATACTATTCATTCTTCTTGCTCTTAAAGGAAATCATAAAACTACAAGAATAATTCAAGCTGATATTTTCTCTTTATCAAGACTTGCTACTCTTAAAAGAATGTGGCTGAGTAATTTAACAGAGTTAGTATTTGTCTGTAAAATACAGTAGTTAAAATGTCACTAAGAGATCCAATTTTTCTTATTTCTCAGTGACTTCAAATGAAATCAAATCCACTTAACAAACTAAAATGAAAATTTTCCTAACTTCAGAATTGCTAAAATAACTGGGGAGCAAAAGCTAAAACATCTTCTCCCTTTCGTATCTCCATTTCTAACTAACACTTCACAAAAGCATTTGCTTAGTAATTGCCTCGATTCAGAAACCATAGCAAAGTTCTCTTCACCAAAGAGATTCTGCTACAGGAAAATGACCTAAATGAAGTGATAAAACTCATCCAAAGCTGTCTGCTAGATCTGTCAGCATACAGAAGTGCCCAAGATATTTAATTTAGATGACATTTATTGCTGCTTCTTTTGTTTATTCTTACACCAACTGATTTAGACCGTCAGGTCCTTGCAATTGAACATCCTTTAAATTCTTTATTCCATGAGGAAAAGACAGAAATTCAGGTGAGAGCACAGCCTCTAGAAAAGCACACAGCTCTCTTCTTGTCTCAGTGATGTTGATGACATTGGTATTGAAACTCTTTTATGTTAGCATAAAAATGTTTCTGAAATACAACTCAGTTTCTCTGAGCAACATAGGCCATCGTGGCATCAGCACATTTAGAGTCGAGTCCACATAAAAGGAGACATTGACATCAGTCCACGGTCTGCACTTCAGCACAGAGAAGGCTGAAGAACAGTCACATACCAGCTCACTCATGAGAGTAAGGAGAAAACTACAGCTTCAGCAGTTCTGGTGCCATTTCATCACAATGATAGTGCCAAAACATGTTGGTAGGTATCACACAGAGTTGTTTGGAAAAGCAGCATTTGACTGCAGACATGAGAAACGGAGAACACATCCACCAAGATTTTCAAAATTGGTGTCTAAATTCTGGGGCTTTTGAGGCATTTATCAGGTATATGCCATTTTCTATTCTCCCAATTGCCCAAACGACAGAAATGTTAGCTTATTTTCAAAGTCCCTTTCTGTGTAAGTCAACTTCTTCTCTCGAAACCAAAATGAAATAATTCCCCAATGCTGTGTACAAAGCTGCCTGATTTAAACACCTCAAATACTCTCTGAGTTACATGCCAGGGCCTTTAATGCATGCTCTGAAATTAAAAAACAACCCACCACTGCAGAGAGATACAACACTGCTGTCTTATTATTTCAGGTTTGTAAAGTATGAAAAAAGCAAAAAAAACCACCAAAACAAGATTACATTTAAGGCCACAAGTGCATCACAGGGAACAACAAAAGCCACCAGGACCAAGTACTGTTGGGTCCACAGGCAGTTCCTCCAACAAAGTAGACCTAGGCATCACAGTCATAACATGATCATCCATGTTATGATTTTCCTTCTCTCCCAAGTCAAATTTATATCCATTTCTGATCACTTTTACTTATGCTTTTCTAATTATTTACTGAAGTTTTCCATTTCCTCCACTTTAAATGGTTTAGCTGCACATTTTCCACTCTTTGGGGTAACCATTTGGGTTCTCTCATTTTTCTGCTAAAACTGTGATAACATTCAAGCTTCACCCCTGAAAAACTGACAGAGAACAGAGCTAGAAAGCAATACTCCAAAAGTTACAAAGCAGCTTTTGACTTGGACAGTCTAGAAAATTTTGGATAGAAAAATTCAGGTAGAAAAATTCTATGGTGTATGAAATGTCAGTATTTTAACTACAGCTACAGGCTTAAGCACATATAGCAGCAAAGTTCCTGCTCAAGGGATTTGTAACAGAGCACTGAGAAGACAGCTATGAAAGCAAAAGATTGACATAAGGACACAGAAGATGAGTACACAGACAGCATAATACACTTTAGTCTCTAAAGAACAGTTAAGAAACAAAAAGATCCTAAAGCTAGTAAGTCCAGAGACTGAAATAAGGAGCACAAGAGAAAAACAAGACAGAGAAGCAATCACCAGGAGATGCTATCAAGACTTCCATTTTTTTTCCCAGGCAGGGGAGAGAGGGGGTTTGGATCCTTGTCAATGAAAAACAAAAGCAGGTTTTGCAGAGGGTGCCTGTATGTTGGCACTGAGTTGGAGTTAGGAGCGCATTTCAGAAGCTAAAGTCCTAATCAGGCCTGCTTCTGCTGTTTCACACCAACACACTCCAAACAACACTGGGCATTCACAGGGTCACAGGATCACTCCAACTGGAAAGAACATCAGGGGCCTCTGGTCTAACCTCCTGCTCACAGAAGAGTCAGCTCTGAAGTGAGGTCATGCTGCACAGGGACTCATCCAGCCATGTCAAACTCCCAAGGCTGGAGACTGCTCATCATCTCTGGTCAGCCTGTGCCACAGCCTGGCTGTCCTCACACAGAAAATGTTCCCCATACATCCATGCTGAATCTCTTGTTTTAACTTACGGACATTGTCACATGTTTGGGCCCATTTAATTTGTGACATGTTAATTTATTATTCAGAACACTCACGTGAGAAGCCATGTAGAAATTTCAGTGTATTCCACAGATGTATTTACAAACCTGATTCTGCTCTGATAAAAACACGTAAATACAATTCATTACACATCTAATTTCCAAAAACCCACACTGGCTAGTATTATATTCCTTTCATTTAGTTTTTCATTAATGGTATTATACAGCTCAGAAACCTTCTTGGTCTGCTTTTAAAATTAACTGTAAATTATCCTTTTTTCTCCACACTTACACAGTTACTTATAAAGGATGGTTATAACCTCGGTAATCAAAAGGTAATTTTTAGTCATCATCATGTAATATGGCTAATCACTTGGCTTTAGAGAAGAGTTACAAACCTTCTACCTTTTCTGCACTAGAACTGACAACAGAACCAGCTCTGCCTAAAAGGAGCCAAAACTACGGATAAAGCTATATCTAATATATGGAAGAACTACTTGCTGTTCTTAACTGGGGAAGTTAAGAAGTCTGCCACTGGCTTTCTTTCATCATTTCCCCCTCCTTTTACTATTGGGCTCTAAAACAAAAACTCATACCCCTTTTAATCCTTAAAACTCCAACACACTTAAACAAATATTCTAATATTTACATCCCATGTTCTCAACTTGAGACAAAAAATAATGACTATGGCATGGCAGCTCTCTCTAGCTGGTAAGGTCAAGAATATGTGAAAGACATATAAATAGAGAGCTTAAACCCCAAGTTTTTAGTTAAAAAAAAAGGATTAGCAATTTTGAGAGTTCTTCCCTCCCAAAGGCAATCCCCTCTTCCTTCAACTTTTTTCTTTCTACATTTAATAGTTCATTTTACATTGTCCAGAGGGTTGACTGCAATATAAAAACAATACAGCATTTATTTCCCTGTATTATGAACAGTTTGTTTCACACGGTAATTTTTCTTTTAACTTTTTGATTTGTAAAAAATTTGTACAATAAAGTCTCCTTTCATTCTTTTAAAGAATTTATGCATAGGTCCAATTTACGTTACATAAATTCTTTCAGGTGATGATAGGCTGCAGTTTTTCCACTCTAAAATATCACTGTCCTCTTATATTTGCTTACCTGAAGGCAAATAAAGTTTCACTCAACACAACTAATGCATATTATGGCATATTTCACTCTGAGAACATTAAAAAGCCTGTGGCAAATCTATTCCCTGTAAAAATTTCATGCTCATCTGAGTCCTCTGAAGTCTTTTTATTTAAATACTTGAGAACTCCCTCAGGTTCTGATCCATCATTTTAACACTAGATTTTTAATAACTATTCCTCTACATACTGATGCCATAATTTGGAGCTACCAACCTAGTCTATTTAACAGCTGAGGTAATGGTCTACCACACAACAGATCTTTACAGGTGACCAAGGTGAGGAACAAATCACTCCATTGCCTGGAAGAATCTGGCTGTCATTTGCAAATACATGTTGGTCAATACTGGTACCTGCTACCATGTCTCAGTATCCGACTATGTCTTGCTATTTTAGAGGGACTGACAGGCATCAGTTGTGCTGCAGAAAACACACAAGAAGCTGTTCAAAAGCTCACAGCAGCTCTCACATATTGGCATTGCCATAGCCAAGAGATGGTTTCCACCCAAATTTTAAAGCACAAATGTGCTCTGAATCAATTTATTAGTATTTCTTTGAATATTATTTTTAAACTAAATCTGGAAATTAGGTACAAAATTGGTTACTATTAAATAAACAAATCTTAATACCTTTAGGAAAAGACCAAAAACTGTTTTATTGTTTTGTGTTTGTTTTGTTGTGAGGTTTTTTTAAATCTCAATGTTTGGTTTTAGAAACCTATTAAATAATCTCTTCAAGCAACAAACTATATAAACATAATGATGTAAGCCTCAACTATAGAGCTGATGTTTACTTTAAAGGCAGGGAAACTGAAACACCTAGTAATCACCAATTTAAGGCAACAAAGAGTAGGCATTGAAGGCATGTGAAAAACAGCACAGGAACAATCTTACACATTAAACAAGCATTGGAAAAAGTCTTAGAGGCAGAGGGAAAAATTCTCATTAAAAAAGAAGAAAACAGAAGCTAGCAGAAACTGACCCATAAAAGGACATTCTTGGAACAAAGCCAACACAGTGGACAAAGCTCAAAATTATTCCTTTTTCACTTAGACCTGAACACACTGAGTATATTTTAAGGTTAGAAAAGCTTTTCTAAAGTTGTTAAGTAAGTTGGTTTAAACATACATATGTGGATGAGAGGCTGGACATGAACTGTCAATGTGCACTGACAGCCTGGAAAGCCAGCGGTGTCCTGGGCTGCATCCAAAGCAGTGTGGGCAGCAAGGGAGGGAGGGGATTCTGTTCCTCTGCTCTGCTCTGCTGAGACCCCACCTGCAGTGCTGCTTCCAGCTCTGGGGTCCCTGCACAGGAGAGACATTGACCTGCTGAAGCAAGTCCAGAGGAGGGCAATGAAGATGATCAGAGGGCTGGAGCATCTTACTTATGAAGACACGCTGAGGGAGTCGGGGTTGTTCAGACTGGAGAAGAGAAGGTTCTGGGGAGACCTAATTGTGGTCTTACACTAAGTCAGCTGGAAAGGAACTTTTTATAATGGTATGCAGCAGGCAGGACAAGGGCTAAAGGTTTTAAACTGAAAGAGAGTAGGTTTAGATTAAATATTACGAAGAAATTCTTTACTGTGACACTGGTGAGATGGAGCTTCATGTACACAAATACATACAGAGAGAGATAAAGGTAACACTAATTCAAAATACAGTTTCAACAGAATTATATAATGAATTAACTTAGCACTGTTTAAAAGTAGTGTTTAAAGCTGTGAACTAAAATCTTAACAACAAATCAATGGAAGTTACACTGCAAACCACTGTTGTCCTGAACAATGTTCATTTTCTTTTTTTCTTTTTAATGGTAAAAGGGTGAGATGTTGTCCTGAACAATGTTCCTCTTAATTCCACTGGTCAAAGCATCAATCAATCATATTTCTCCACCCAGTATACTGGAATTATAAACACGCATACAGTTAAGAAAAACATAGATAGTTGTTAAGAAACCATGGCCATGTTTACAGAAGAAGTATGAGAAAGTATTACAGCTTTGGAGAAACACTGAGAAACTGCAAAACTCAGGGCAACATCTCACCCTTTTACCATTAAAAAGAAAAAAAAAGAAAAAAAGAAAATGAACATTGTTCAGGACAACAAACCACACTTAAATATTCTAGAGAAAAGTTGAGGAAAATAGGCAATGATGACCTTCACCTCATTTTGTGGTTGCTTTAGGTTTTGAAAAGATGATACCAATTAAGAGTGGAAAATTCATTATCTCTAGAGGTCACAGGCTCTTGAGCTGTGTTAATGCAGCCACCCATAAGAAAACACCCAGCTCAAATACCAGGTCTGAGAGAAAGCAGAAAAACCCTGCACGTGTCTGTGCCTGCTCATGCAGGCACCCAGCAGTAGCCGGATCCTCAGCAAGCAAAGGGTGCAAGGTTGCCTCACAGAGCCATGACAGAGAGAGACCAGCATTTTGGGTAGTTGTTCCATTACATCCTCCAGCAGGACAAGCAGCCTGGCATGGAAGCTCCCTTACAGCACTAGGGCTGGTAAAGGCTTACTTTAAGGTTATGCCTGAACTACTTCAGCCTCCACCCACTGCTGCGTTTTTCTGGCATTCGCCTGATTACTGTGTATACAAACCCATTGGTTAGAGCCTGGTGCTAATAACACCAAGGCTGTGAGTTAAATCCACGTATAGGCCATTCACTTCAGAGTTGGACTCAATAGTCCCTGTGGGTCCCTTTCAACTAAGAATATTCTGTCATCTGTGATCTCATTTTCTGCATCAATAAGATGTGGTCAAGAACCCTGATTTTGCTGCAAGACTCTTAGAAAACATCCAAGGACACTTCACGCTGTAAGTGTAGCCCATTCAGCTGTTGAAGTGAAAGATACACAAGCAAGCCCTTGCCTCCAGGAGCAGCACAGGGAGACCAGATGGATGCTGCTGCTAGGGCTGAAATGGGGTGCTTGTCAAACCCCTTCTCAGTGTCCATCCCCCTTATCTTAATAGCTCTGCATCTAGAGCACAACAGAAGCACTGCCTGCACACAAAAGCCATGAAACGGCTCGGACAGGCTTTCTAACAAAGTATTACACTCCTTATTTACTTATCTATTTTACATATCTCTCCATCTATACGTTTCTTTGCTGTTCAGCTGAATGCTCCTCTCAGCAGTAACCTTCTTCGCTTTGTATTTAGCTTCTATGCTGGCATACTCTTAACATGAGAGAATTTTATCATTCTCACCCAGCACCACATTAAACCAACTGTGCACATGGTAATCTGACAAATTCCACCTCAAAGTGCAGGACTATTCACGTGCTTTACTTAATAAAGAGCATAATCCTGCAGTGCAATTTTTTTACTCCTTCAGACTATTTCCTTTGAAATATGATGCATCCTTTCTTCAGAATTAATCTAGTGACTGATCTCAAACAAAAAATACCGTTTTCCATGGGAGCATTTTTCTTCAACCATATTGAATGGCTTGTGTTATATAACGTTTCATTTATAAAATAAAGAAAATCCTTGGGGAGTCTTTTCCATATTTTGAGCATGGTATACGGTATTCAATGATTTATTACAATACACTACAACTTTTAGAGTTATTTTATAAAACTATAAACCAAACATGTTTAAATAGTAACTGTTCTGTCACCAACAGAAATCACTTGCAAAAGCGGGGAGGCAGAGCCTAGAGTTCCATTTGGAACAAGGCTGCTAAAGGAAGGAGTAAGTCATAGGGTGCTCTCCTCCGAGAGCTTTCCCATCCAGGCCATGGCTCAGCCAAGGCGTGGGGTGAGGATTGTGGCAGGGGCCAGGGATCAGAGACAGATAAAGGCTACAGCATTACACCAGGAAGCAAACCCCAAGGAATGCAGTGCGGCATGAGATACGTGAGCAGTAGGGATACCTTGAATGTAAAAGTATTTGCAATGATATCTTGTTATGACTGAGACAAAGACAAGAAGGAGAAAAGGTAATAAAGTGAATAGGAAATACACTACCCCTAATGAGCAGTAAGGCAGACAGTAACAAAAGATGTGAACTTGTAAGTCCCTGACAGATGAACACTAAAGGAACCACACAAGCACAACCCTGGGAGGCTTCACACAGAACTTTGCAAATGGTAAGAACAAGAGAAAACAGGTTAGCTATGTTTATCAGCCTCAGGGAAAGGAGCAAACTTAAAATGGAATATTTGAAAGGCACTATGAGACTGTGCAGAAAGTCCAATATATGGAAAAACCCAAGGTCAGTGACTACACAAGGGCCCTATGATGTAGGTGTGAAATTAGACCTATTTAGGGTCCACTCTAATGTATTGGTGAGTGTGCTTATCAATCAAAGGAGTGAGACCTCCTTACTTCTGCTGTTAAACATCAGCCCTGATCAGCCAACAAGAAGAAATAAGCTTGTGCTGCTCGTGCTGTGCATGTTTTTGTGCGTGCAGCCTGTTTTGTCTCTGTGGATACCCACAGTGTGTCCTGTGTGTGCCCCTCTGTGCAATACATGTGCAGGGGGCTCATTCTGCAGCCTGGAACAGCAGCAGGCTTCATCAAAAACACCTGCAGATGAAACCGCCTGAGTTCAAACCCAAGGGATTTGGCTTCCCTAGCCAGTCTGCAATCTTCCATTTTCAACACTGAATTTTAATCAGAATTCAATATTCTCTTCGTGAAACTGGAAGTTATTTATTTTATGATAGTCTTTACATAAAGTCTGGTACAAAGAATTTTCTCTTTTAGCCTTGGAAACAGTTAGGGTCGTAATAATATTTGGGAAAGCAAACACACAAAGGGTGAAACATTGCAGTGTTTCCTCCTCATTAAAACTAAGCACTATACCACTAACAAATGCATTTAGGGCACAGGAGACAAACCAAACCAAGTTTCTAAAATAGTTCTATATTTTCTACTGAATTAAGAACAGCATAAGCAAAACTTTGAGAATATATAACCCTAAACTTCAAGTGGTACAAATCAAGATCACTTCAGCGGCACAAGGGCCATAAAATATCTCCAGATTCCTTTAAGCAACATCAGTATCACTGGAAGATTGTGCAAGGAATCTCAAAAATACAAAGTATAAATTCCATTTAAAATATAGACTTGTGATACAGTGCAGTAGCCTCTGAAAGATCCCCCATCACCTGCAGTCTGACTGAGTCATTCCTCTATAAACACATTTGTTTAACATCTTCCAGGGAGGTACAGAACTACTGCATCTTGCAGTATCAGACCCCTGAAGACAGTCTCAGCTTGTTTACTACTAATACTGCCCAAATAAAATTATATTTTTAAAAAATACTTCTAGCCATCTTCTCACATTGAGCACTGAAAATTCACAGTGTATCTTACTTATGGGAAAAAGAGGTAAGAAATAAGGCTCCTATTCATTTTTCCTCCAGCACCAATGGGCGTATTTCTGAGTTCGAGTTAGTATAGGGAAAGAGAAGTTATTAAGAAGTGAGATGAATCCCTCTCTGCCACTATTTTCCTCCTAACAACAGTGCATTTTCAGTTGAGACCTTGCAAAATGGAGTGCCAAAACATGTTCTGAATAGTTTATTCACTTCTGTCTTTATTGTTGTTTAGAACATTTTACACATTTCAATGGCTGTCATTAAATAGCCATTAATGCAGAATTCTTTTCACATCTTCTTGGTCCGTGTTTCTGTCTTCTCCCTGTGCACAACTACTAAAATTTACTTTGCTTCCAAAACATCAGTAAGCATTAATTACACAACAATTATACCTCACAGTTTTATTTACATTTCTCCATCCGATTTTCAGTTTTTCCATATTTGCAGAGGAAAGAGAGGATGATAAAATGTGAGACTCGTGAAGGAAACCTAATTATAGTGCAGATGCTTTGCAAGTTGCCACAAGCCTTAAGGCGCTGCAACACACAACTCATCAAATCCGAGCATCTCACAAATGCATCAAAACATTCTTCTGATCATACGGGAAACTGTGCTCATTTAAATTACATTCAAAAATGGATTTAAAAGCAATGGCCTGTGGATACTTTCTGGATAGTTTTGTTCTTCATCAGAAACACTTTTGCAAGGAAAGTTCATAATAAGCTTACATGTCATGTTCCCCTAAAAAAAAAAGCTATTTTGGGGATGTTTTGATTTTTAAAAGTCCACTTTTTTTTCCCAGAGACCTCTAATCTTCAAGATTATACTGAGGAAACCGTAAGAAAGGGATTCTCAATTGAAGATGACCTATAAAAGTACAAGCTTTATGAAAACACTGCTTTTTCTACATCCACTCACTATCTAAATCAAAACCTGAACCCACCTGCCACATTAAAGAACCTGGATGAAATAACATCTGCTTTTATAGCCTTCTGTAAATTGTTTTGTTATCATCAGTCAGCATTTCAAAGCCAATGTAGAGACTTCAGGTATTAACACACATTTAGCTTGAGGGGACTTTTTGATTACGTGTACCTAACCACGTATCAGACTGCTATATTTGATTTATACAGAATAAAAATGCATTTGTCTCTAGTGGTCTGCTAGTCTATTTGTGTAATAACTTTAATAGATTTAGCACGTTTCAAGAATTGATTTAAACGAGAAGAGAAAAAAAAAACCCACTGACACATACACCAGGAAACTATAGCAGGTATCAGCTGCAGTAGGAAGAAGAGGAATTAAGAAGAGGAAACATGCATCAAGATACATTTGAAACTTGATGGAAGTGAAGGAACAGAGGAAAGTTAAATTGATGAAAATATTAAGCAAAGGTCTTGAACAAATCTGAAGCAAAAGCAAAAGGGAAAGACTTAGCCATGACTTTTTCAAAAAGCTAGGAAAATGACCGCTGCAGGAGAATTCAGCAGCTGAGGTAGAAAACCAAGAAACAGAGGGCTGTCACATCTGATATTGGAAAGTACGTCAACTGGACAAAGATCTACAGCAGTCTGCTTGCAGGAAGGAAATTTAAACAAAGATGGGAATAATATAATTAGCATTACTGCAGAAAGGATAGGTCAAACACAGAGTTCGTGTTATGACATGATGTATTTTGGCTCATAGTGAAGCATGGAGGATTTAAAAAGAAGCAATGACAGTCACAAGTGATGGATTTAAGACTTTGTATAAAGCGTTCTGCTGAATGCCAGCAAAGGAATATATAAGATGGGATTAAAGTATGTGATTTTAAAAAGCTCCTATTTCAATGACACAAGAAAGGGCACTAAGACATCCACACTTACACAAAATCTTAAGTCATGAATATAAAGTCTCCTAGTCTTTTTACTGCTCTCATATCCTTTATTGGTAACATACTTAAATATTCATCTTGTAGGTTTCACCCTCTCCCTCTAAATGAGGGTGAGAAATAACTTACACTACTTGCCTGTCAGGCTGACATAAACAACCAAACTTTTAATAGCAAATTCAGACAATGATCAGGCACCTGATCAGGCTTCTTGCAGTATAGTCATGATACAAAGACTTGCATAGCTCTTCTTTCATATCACTGAGATGTAAGCCAAAGATTCAAACTCAACTAGTATCTGCTGCTGAGTGATTGTTATCTTCTGGGAAGGGAAACCTTATGAGGTGGGAGAATTTTTTAAATATTGTTGGGAAGTCACTGAAAATGGCCATGTAACTCGCTTTTACTGTGAAGCAATTCAAATTTCCCCCTGGCATTCTTTTTTTAATGAAGGACTGATGACTTGTCCATCAACAATTCAATAAATTCCAAAAACATTAGTGACAAAACAGTGACTGAAATGGCTCAAATAACGTTTATCTATGACACTTATCTATGATTTCTGAATTATGCCATAGAACTTCCTCCTACAGTGTGAATTTAAAAAATTACACACTTTCTGGTAATGAAAAAATTTAGTAGTATCTTCCCCACCTAGTAACAATATAGCTTCTTCATGAATCACTGGAAGGAAGCATCTTCTGATCACTGAACCAGGTTAACATGACCCAAGAGAAAGGAGGTATGCCTCTCATTGGGTGAGACAGAAGAGCAGGGCTCAGCATATTTTCCCTATAATTACTATTATAGCTATTTCCTAAGCAGCAACAGTTGACTGTCAAGAATCCCAGACATAAAGGATGACTTCGTAATAAGAAAGGACAAGAGAATCAATCTGTATGTCAGTCTTACCTTATATAGCCTGCATTAATTAATACATTAACTGAATTGGTATCCTGAATGCCTTTTGTAGCAGGGAGAGAGGATCATCTTTAATCACAAGGTTAGTGAGACAACAGGAAGGCAAATGAGGTTCTACCAGAGTAAAACCTATCACCTTCCTGCCCCTTCTTTCCTTTCAAGTTTCATCTCATTTAAATTTGGATGTTAGGATTCTACACTGTTATAAGACTATTTCAAAAATTAAATAACAATCAGGTAACTGAGTACTTCATTATGTACAGAGAATTTACATATGAAGTATTTTTCACCTCAAATTACAGTCTCAAATAAAAAAATCTGAACAATGTCAGATGTGTGTCAGTCATGCAATGACTGAATGGCAGCCCTTAATACTAGACAATCATTTCACAGGACATTAAACAGAAGTCTTTTCTTTTTAAATCTATTTCCATCTTTTTTACATACTATCATTTATTTCTTTTATTTCATAAAGGATAATAGTTAAATGGAACGTGCAAAACATTCAAGCACTAAGCTACAAGAAACTTCACATATGACACTTTCCATAATTACAAAAAACCCCATGACACTGATGTGGCCAGTCTGTTAATTTTGCCTGACTCCATTTTGAAAAGAGGCATTCTCTTTTCATAGTATCTCCACAGTTGAAACATTTGTTTTCAATGCAGGTAAATATCTGGTCAACATCATTTGTTCTCCTCAGCACTATACAATGAAGCTGTGTTAACAAAGTGGTTAAGTATTTTATCATTGAAGTCTGATGTCAAACCTACAACAGCATTGTTCAAAGTATATGAATTTGCTAGTGAATAACCGATTGATTGCAAAGTCATACAATCAGTCTCTCCTTCCTTGTTCATTAAGTGTACCCTTGAAATCTGATGGCATTATTTTCTGTAAACTTGACCATGATTTCACGTAGAGTACAGCAAACATGATTTCTTTTCACCTCCTTTCAAATGCAACACTTTGCTAAAGAGGTGAGATTTTTTTGTATTTGTCAAATGACTGCAACTACTACAGGAGTAGACTTTCAAATTAAATGTGTGAAGTAAGCTTTGACATTAGCCGAAATACTTCAGAGCCGAAACATAACTTGAAGCTTTCACAAATCCCTTCCAAATTACTTTGTTCAAATACAAACCTTCACAGACACTAAAAGATCTAGTACTAACTACTATCAGTGGGGAAGTCAAACTGAATGAAGTCAGCATTTACAGAGCAGGACAATAAAACAACGCTTTCTGACACTTTGGAAACTTGACGCTTTCCGTATAAATCAGGCCTTTAAACAACACATAGTCCTGGGATCTTACACGTATCCATTTTCTGGAGAATTCCATACCCATCTCACAATGACTAACAGAACGACCCCAGAGATCAAAGAGACACAGCTGTGTTCTATGTGACAGGTACACAGAAAACCCTGCTTTGGTCCGTGACAAATAATACAGAAGCAGTTTGAAAACTTGTGGTCTGCAACTTAAAGGTTTTTAAGCACCAGAGAAAAGCCAGACTGCAGTTACTCATCTTTTCAAGTTACAGCCAAAATCATATGACGTAATTTGAGTAATTCATTAAGTAAATTCTGATAGCCCTAACAAAACAGACAAAAAAAGTTAACACTTTGGCCTAGCTAAATGCTGAGCAAGTGGTAGTCTGAAGACATTTCAGAGACACTATTTCACTGTCAACATTTGTTAGAGCACATGTGCCTAATTATACTTTCTTTTTGTGAAACAAATCCACTGAACACTGCTTAAAAAAAAAGATATTCCTACTAAACTCAAAAAATTTTGAAGTTGTAAATACAACTCTACTGCTAACAACACTTAATACTGAATAAGGCTTTGTGTATCCATCTACTTACACCAAAACAGTTTTCCCGTAAGCAATGCAGTTCTGAAAAAAACTGAAGAATTTAAATGAACTTGTACTAAACTTATTTCACAATGCATTTAAGTATTTTTCCTCACTGAGCAATCCAGAGCACAGTATTTCAGTAACTGAGGTAGAAATCAACTTACCCTATGTTTTTCCTTTACTTTCTTCCTGTATTCTTCTTTGTCAAATTTGTCTTCTTCACGCAGTATTTCTTTTGCTTTATCTAGGTTAATACCACTGGCATCATCTTCCTCATCTGCTTGCGCCAAGTTGGATTTTTGCACAGGGGGCCACTGCTGCACTAACTGAATTAGAGATGCCAGCAAGAAAAATAACCGTTAGAACCATTTTTTCCATATCACACTTTTGGTGCCCTAAATATTCCAATACATTAATTTCCCAGACTAAATTAAAAGGTCATCTGCAAAGGAAACAATTTAACAACACTTCTGGACAACAGAAACTCAGATATCTTTTTTAACATCACATTCAGTTAAAAATGACTATTTGAAAGTAGTGTCTCCAATGTATCACATTACTGTTTAGTGGATTCACTTGAATTTCTTCCCTTATTTTGTCCTCTTTCCTGATCAGAACAAGTAGTTTCTAATCCTGCTAGTCATTTGGGTAGAAAAAAAATACTTGATTGCAATAAATGATTCCCAGAAAAAAAAGTGAGTAAATCTAAACAGTACCTTTCATGTAAACAATCAATTTTCCAACATATTAACCAAGACAAAAATTGGATAAGCCTTTATTACAGAGTACCCAAAAAAAAGCATGACTGCAGGTTCATATTTTGAGGGAAGCAAGGGGAACAGACATGGAAGGGGTTTTTGATTACTGTACTAAGACTGTATTGGAAATGTATGATGATTCATGCTGTTGAAATGTCTGATGGATGACATACTGAACACATCCAGCTTCCCTTAAATATCTGAAACTCTAAAGTCCAGACAAAGACTACACATTCACCAAAAAATATCCCCATCGTTCTTATGACCTAGGAGCTTATACTTCGTGGTATGAGCACACACCTTCAAAGCAAAGTCTTTGCAAAATCATTCTTGCCTACAGATTGGTAGACTACTAACTCTTAAAAAGAAACCACCCGGCAGAAAATACAGAATGCCTTTCAGTACAAATGCAAAACCAAACACGTTTGAGGACTCCCTAATGCACACAGGGTTATTTGGCAGGTACAGATAAATCCAACCCACTGTTTCCACATCCTTTTGTAAAATTGAGTTTGTGTAGCTGTATTTTCTAGCAAGATACATTTTTAGATGACTTTATCAAATAAAAGCATGTGGAATAGAACAGCAAAATTTCAAAACACAATTTTACACCACTCTGAAAAAAAAACAAGAACAACACCCATAGATGCAAATTTTGTGTTTCCTTAAATGTCACCCCTTCTCTATTGTATTGTGTTTCAAACTAAAATCTTTGTGATTATTTTTCTCTCCATCCTTGCTCCTTTTTGCTTCATTGCATAGATAGATAAAACATTTGCATATGAATTTTGAGACAACAGCTTCTGAATACCTAAAAATAGCTGACATTGTAGTTTTCAGTCAATAGGGCGACCTCTAAAACCTTTTACATTCTGTCTAATGGTAGTAATTATGTATATGGCTACACTCCCTTCACCTGCAATATAAAATGCTTCATTTTATTTAGTCAGAAAAGCAAATTATATACTTGTGAAGGTGACCTCTCAGTTTATGCCTTACTGAAATTATTAAAAAGAAGAAAAAAAAAACCTCTATTTTTTATCTTAGTGATGGAAATAGAAAACAACATACACAGCATTTGAAGCTGTGAAATCAAAAGTTAGAAAAGTTCACGGAACATGGACACTTGCTAGTGAGGTTATTTCCACAGGGAGACCCTAGAGTGACTAGCATCCACAACAGTTCCTTTCAGTATAAAATCAATACATTTTTCCCAGAGTCTGTTAAAAGAACAAATCAAATAACTGGCAAATTTCCAAGCACTGCTACCTCGGGCACCAGTAGGCCAAATTTTGGTACTTCTTTAGCTTTCCCAACAAAACTTTTAATCTAGAAATAGTGAATGCTGGGAAGAAAATCAGGGACTTCTTTTAATTTCAGTATGTTAACTCAAGACTTTGGGGAGCTCTGGCAAACAGCTACAGGAAAATTGGTTTACATTTCTGTAAGTAAAGAATTGATTCCACCTGAAATTGAAGATAATAGACAGGAAAGAGATACCTTTCTGGACATCCACTTACAGCTCTCATACAAGTATCTTACACATACAAAGATGAAAAGAGGTCAAGTGCTCAACATTCCTCTTTTTCCCAATGGAACTGAATTCTAAATGGAAGCTGAACACTTGCAAAATGTAAGCCAATTATAAAAACCTCACACTTGAAAAGCATGTCTTTTTACACAGATATAATGTACTTTTTTGACTTTATAGAAAGTACAACTTCAGTTCCCACCAAAATACAATTACTTTTAATTGATCTTACCTCTCCATCTTCAGTAAAAACTATTTTTGTGTTAACTTTAAATTTCTTCTTCAAGATTTTTTTGGCTTCTTGGGTCTTAGTTGCTTTTTTCTTCATCTTTGATTTTGACGTGGTCTGCATAAAAGAAAATAAGTTTTCTTATGGGATTTTTCCTAGTCATAGAGTGTATGCTTCAAACTTTCTTAAAAGCAATTAGATGTATTAAAATTTAATTCCTAAAACACAAGTAAGACTAATTTCAAGTAAAAATCAACCAGCAAACCTTTTCATAAAAGCATTTTAAGCAAGCTGTATCATCAGAAATTCATTTAATCTGATATAAATTTAGCATAATTTAAATCCTGCCAGTGCCAGAACAGCTGGCTCATTCAAATCTCACTAACCTTTTTGGGACAAGGACACTAGATTCACCAGCTTATGCTGCTAGCAAGCCTCATCAGACAAGAAATACAGTATAACTGACTTGAAGCCATTAACTACAACTGATCAGATACCAATTTCATCTCACTTGTCATCACATTGTCTTCAGGCACAGCAGTACATCAGTTTGAGCTATTTGTGTGCCAACGAATGCCACAACTGGCCATGGAAGAATATTTATTCCTACTTCGTAACTTTTGTCCCTCGCAGAACATCAGCGCCAGGAGATGTTTACCAAACTTAGCATTAAGTACCATTTAAATACCACAAAGGTTAGTAGCATCACAAAAGAAAGTGGTGCAAAAAAGTGGTGAAGACACCAGAGAAACTAATGAATGAGTCCACAGAAACTGTGAAATCCACAGATGGCCTACATAGGTTTCCCCAAGGCACTCATCTGGTGGCAACATCACGGAACTAAAGAATGTGGAGATTCACCACTTCCAGCTCTTCTTTCCAGAGCTCTCCTTTCAAGAACAAAGGCTGCATGTGTTCAAACATCTACCAGGGCACAACACACAGAGGGCATTTTAAGCAGTAACTGACATTGCAAACAGTATTTTTACAGCAAAAAATATTCTGAAGGAATATGTGAAGACTCCATAGGAGAAAGACCCACAGCTCATTCATCATCCCATAAAGACTGCAATCTCTCCACTACTCAGGAATATGTGCCTGAAAAACAGTCACTAACCTGTCTAAACTTCTAATAAATAACAGAAACCAGTCAAAACAACCAGAAGGAAAAAGGAAAAACGGAACTTTTTCTCACTTTCATTTTTTATTTTGGTCATTTTAATCAGTTTTCATGTTCTATACAAAATCCACTATAAAAGGAAGCAAAAAAAAGATGAACTCAGAAAGTCACTGAAGTCACTGTCATTATGGTCAGCACACTAATGCACTGAAATATGAACTACAAAAGAGAAAAATTACAGTCCTTCTAACAGGAAAAAAATGGCTTGTGACAGCTACTGCACTGTGATATCAAGTAATGACCATATCTATTATAGAAAATAGTAACTGTAGCAGCACTTTTGTCCTCAGTATTGTCAAACGATTTTTGCAGCACTGTGCACCTACTGCTGGTTAGGTACATCTGTAACAGCTCAGAAAGCCGCTCTACTCCCCCATTACTGCTGCTTATCCTACAAACACAAATTGTTTGAGAATTTGCATTAGCATAAAACCCTTACCTCAAAATATGGATTAATGAGTACAACAACAGGAGTTTTCCAGAGGAAGAATTTAAAGAGAGATGTACTTCAATGTGGTGGGATAATACTATTCACTATCACAACTTTTTCTTTCAGCAGCTGCTTTCAGTTTTCTTATATAATGAACAGTTTATTATTATTATTATTTCTGCACTGCCAATATTATTGGTGCCAGCATAATATGTCACTATAAAAAAAAAATGACTGCAAGTTTGAAATTGGTACACCAATATTTTGCAAAATTATATTTAACTGTGAATTTCAGCTGTTTACATTTCTTGGTTTAAAAAAGGTTTTCCTAGTTAAGGAGCAGAAATATCCAATAAGCTGTCTTTACATGCACACATAGGCAACATTTCCAGTTGTACCTTGTTCCCCCTCCTTCCTCTGAGTTGGATAATGCCAAGTTTTAGGGGAAAAAATAGCATAGTACAAAATTTCCAAACAAATAGAAGGAACAAGAGGAGGAAAAGAAAAAAGTGCGAAGGTAAATTCCCTCACTATAGACCCCAAAAAGCATAGTGTAAGATCAGTGTGTGAATCTGGCAGATTTATAATGTGCAGCATTACACAAAGGGATCAAAATTTTTAAAAACCTACAGAAAAGACCAAGAGTATAAAACACTACACACTCCCTAGATAATTAAAGTGTGGTTTTTATTAGGACATTGCACTAGGTTTGCATGGCTAGCCTTTGACAGTAGGGGGGCTACAGGGGTGGCTTCTGTGAGAAGCTGCCAGAGGATGCCAGAAGCTTTCCCCATGTCCAGCAAAGCCAATGCCAGATGGCTCCAAGATGGGACATGCCGCTGGCCAAGGCTGGGCCCATCAGAAATGATGGTAAAGCCTTTGTGATAACATATATAACAAGAAGAAAAAAAAATTACGGTACAAATGTAATCACAGCCAGAGAAGTGCGGAGTGAGAACAGATCAGAGGAACAGCCCTGCAGACACCAAGGTCAGTACAGAAGGAGGGGCTGGAGGTGCTCTAGGAGCCAGAGCTGAGATTCCCCTGCAGCCCTGTGTGCAGACCATGGTGAGGCAGCAGTGCCCCTGCAGCCCCTGGAGGATCATAGGAATTCAGAGATCCACCTGGAGCCCATGCAGTAGAACCACACCAGACCAGGTGGATGCCTGAGAGGGGGCTGTGACCCCATAGGAGGCCCTTGTTGGAACAGGCTCCTGGCAGGGACCTGCAGACCTGTGGAGAGAGGAGCCCATGCTGGAGCAGGCTTCCTGGTAGGACCTGTGACCCTGTGGGGGACCCACACTGGAGCAGCCTTTGCCTGAAGGACTGACCCACACTGCAGGAGTTCTCAGAGAACAGCTGTTCGTGGGACGGAGTCACACTGGACAAGTTCATGGAGAACTGTCTCCCATGGGAGGGACCCCACATTGGAGCAAGGGAAGGACTCCTTTCCCTAAGCAACATCAGGAAAAACATGTGATGAACTGACCACAACCACCACTCCCTGTCTTCCTGTGCCACTGGGGGAAGAGGAGGTAGAGCTGAGAAGGAGGGAGGGGTGCAGGGAAGGTGTTTTTAAGGTCTGGTTTTACTCCTCATTATCCTGCTCTGATTTTGTTAACAATAAATTCAATTAATATCTCTAATTTAAGTCTGTTTTGCCTGTGATATTATTTGGTGAGAGATCTCTCCCAGTCCTTATCTCAACCCATGAACCCTTCATTGTATTTTCTTTTCCCTGTCCAGCTGTAGAAGGGCATGGATAGAGCGCATTTGGTGGGTGCCAGGCATCCAGTTAGGGTCAAAACACTACACTAGTAATTTAGCTTTCTGAGCACCCTTCAAAGCTGATGGCTATCAAGATTCCTTAAGCTTCAGACACAGTCTCCTGACTGTCACAGTTTAAGACCAGATGGGCTCAGATTTCAAAACACTGTCATCAGATGCAGGCACAATTTTCCAAATTACATGACTTCAGTAATCAGCAATAGAAGAAGGGACCTTTGGTGTATTAGGGCAGTGGTTTCTGACATATCTTCCCTATTCTAACAGGGAGGGTATATAGTGCAGGATAAGAGTCAGGCAGATCAGCCATGGAGTGTATGGAGCCCTGGGGCTACCGTGGGGTCCCATAAATGCCGCTTTGGTTCTCTTCTGGGGATCTCTCTCACATTTTTCTGAGTTCCTATATAATCCTAAAGTGTCTCTCTTCTGTCACTTAACTCTCTGCCTCCACGTGTCTCCAGCAGCATCTTCGAGAGGATTTATTCCCCACATCCCAAGGGCCTCTTGCCCTACTTCCTGCCTCAGTGGTTGCTGCTTTATACTGAACATACCTGTGCCAGATGTTCCTCCAAGTGGCTTAAGTCTTGATGCAGGATGGGTTGTTTAAATCCATCTCAGCTCATGGCCTCCTCCATGATCCATGATGCCCTGTGATTCCCTCACCTAAATTTCTACTGCCACTGCCCATCTTTGCTTTGACCCCACATTTGAACAGCTACATTGAAACATCAATTTCCCATCTAGCAGGAGTATAAGTCATCAATTTTAAAAGTGAAACACCACTGAATATGAGACCTGAGGCTTCCCTAATCTTCAGTGCTAACCCTTGGTTCCCTGTGTTTTCAAATTCATTTCCCATTTTCATCTTTTGTACTAGGAGATACCTGAGAACTGACATGCAGCAGGCTGACAGTCTCTATGGCTTCATCTCTTTCCTTCACAAAGAGTTCACCACAGTAGCAGGCACCACCAGCTGCTGGAGGCTGCCAGAAGATCCCCTCCACCTGTTAACCCTCAATTCTGTAGAGAGTACAAAGATAGCAGCAGCCATGATTCCTCTCTGCCCAGCGAACAGCTGGAATCTGGGGTCACAGGCTTTGCAGGCAGAAGTACGATCACATCAGTAGATATAAGTGAGTGGAGGGTTTCTGCTGACAACCAGACCCTGTCCCTAGTGCCAAGCCATGGGCCTGGGCATTTTAAAGTGAGCTGAGAGGGCACAGCTGTTGTCCACACTGAGCAGCTCACTGCAGGTCCTGCTCAACTACTATTTACCTCAGTAAATCCCTTTCTAAAGCTGATTTATTCCATCAGATAAGCCATTGATCCAAACAAACCAGCATGAGTGATCTGGGCACAGGTTCTCATGTTGCTGTTAAGATATCAAAGGAATTATGCGTTTGAACTCAAGCTGCTAACAGCAGTTTAAGCCCCAGTGGTGCGCACACCCCTCCCTGTCAATGAGAAGAGGCCATCTGCTGCTCATCAGCAGGTACATTTTGCCCTATGCCCAATACAACAGGCCCTCAAATCTCATCTTTTCTTCTGTAAAGATGTGGCAATAGTTAAACTGATCAAACCAGACCAGAGCAATAATCAGCCTCTTTAAAATTATATCTAATACTGAAACATTATAAGTTAAGAGTCACTCAAGTTTATAAAAAATGCATAAAATGTAGGATCAGCTGCAGGGTTGGGGGATTTTCCACTGTTACTAATCTAAAGCCTAAATTTCTTTTTCCTTTTGTATATGCCAGATGGCTTGCTGGATTATTTAAGGAGTGACAATAAAAACTAGCTCTTAGAAGCACAGAAAATTCAAACATTTTGATTTAGAATCAATAACAATACAACTAATATGCAAGTTCTTTTCTATTTTTCTCAAAAAGGAGTGGGCTTTTGATTTCTGGCTTAAAATATCTGATATTCTTAAGCTGAATCAATGACAAAATGCTTTCTAAATGAAGATACTGACAAGTTTAAGAAATAAGATTTATTATTTTACAATTATAATATTTTTCTGAAAAGACGGCACAGAAGCACAGCTGTCAGTAAGTCTTGATACTGTAATATGCACTAATTTTTCTTATTAATACAATTTGGAAGTCAATAGATAGACTTGAGCATGTAATCCTCAATAACTCAGGACTAAAGCACTTAAAGTATCTTACCATAACCAAGACAAAATGCATGTGCTTTGACCTTTGGAGTGTTACTCACTATCAACTTACAGTTACTTTTTTCCTACCTACATTTTTCGTTTTAATTTCAACACACTTTTGAAAGCAAGCACAGAATACTCACTACAAAAGCTATCTAAAGACAGGACCACATTATTATGGCAGGGTGAAATATCAGTAGGAAAAAAAAGTTAGAATCAATTCTCCAGTCCCATTAGCTAAAACAACCATTACTGCATTTCTAGAGGGGTTGTGGGCTTTTCTTCTCCCTCCTGCTTGTACCTTACAATTCCTGGGAAGAGTGGTTTTGTACCTGGAAGTATTTTCCAGTCTCCCCCAGCATTATTACATTACTTTACCGAGAACTCAACAGCAACTGCCTCTGAGGAAAAAAAAAATCAATGTGGGACTCAACTTGATAGACTTGTTTCCTATTTCTTCAAGAAACTGCCCACAAGAGGAGCAAGGATTATCACCTTTGCACTATCACCAAGCACATCAGTCCCTCTGTCAAGCTATCACACAGAACTTTCAGAATACTAACTATCCTCCAATCACTAATCTAAAGCAGCCTAACCATAAAGCATTACCTCTCAACCCCATAAACTTCTCAAACTCACACTAGAAGGCTTTGATTACCTACAATGGAGGTATGTTTATAGGAGAGAGTAGTTTTCACTCCTCCTGAAAAGTATCTAATCACAGAAGCAGCAGTGAGTTACAAACTTCACTCCTCACATATAATTACTAAACATACGACAGAAAACATCAAGAGAAGCAAAACAGTCAGACTCTGAAGTCCGTCCATATTACTTCAAGCACCTACAAAATGCTAAACACCAAAAAGCTTCCTCTTGATAATACAATTTGGTTCCTATTGAGTATAGAGGACCAGAGAGGCAAAAATCCTAAGATGGGGCATGACCACAGGGGGATGCCTGGATGATGCTTTTCTTCTGTGGTAGCTAGGTGGTCTTTATTTTAACTGCCAGTCCACTTCTCTAAAATGACAGTTCTTTCTGTCCTTCCTCATTTCTGCTGACTGCTCACGAGTCATGGCTCACTTGGCACTGTTGTGAACATCAGAACAAGCCAAAGACACTGAGAAGCAGTAGGACAAAGCTGCTTCCACAACAGAACTCCCTCAATCTTTCCAAGGAAAACAGGCTTCTTTAGTTAGCCTGTGTTGTTTTACTCTTCATGCAATACAAGTGCGGCTAATTTTGCTTTGGTGAAGTATTCTGAGTTTTTATTTTTTAATTAAATATTAAAAATTAGGAAGCTTAAATTCACAGACACTATCCAAACAACCTGCATAGCATCTCTACACATCACTGAGGACAGCTTTCACCAAATTTGGAAATAGGCAGGTATACTCAAAAGAAAAAACCAGCACTCCTTACATGTTTTTCTATTTGCTTCTCTAAGAATTCCTAAAGCACATTAATCAAGCATGATGATCAACATGATCTTCAATTTTTCAAGCAGTGCTTAAATTAAATGGGTAGACTGATGGGGGTTCTTGTTGGTTAGGGATGTTTTATCATCAGGGTGTTAGTGTGTGTGTTACTTTGGTTTTTTTCAACTAGTATCATGCAAGATTTTAGGCAAAATAATGAAAAAGAAAGAAGTTGAAGTTATTGGTTGGCAATTCTTTACATAACATCACAGTTTGAACAGGGAAATTCTAGACAACTGCATCTACTAATTATTTCCTTTCTAAACCTAGTGAAATAATGTTGATTTTAAAAAGAGACCATTTTATAGGAGGGAAAACTTTAGAGCAAGAACTGCATATGGCTTTTACTGTAACAGCTATGAGAGAAAGATCCAGGTTGGTATTCAAAAGAAAAACAGCACTCAGCATAAAGAATAGCATAGACATGAATCATTTCAAAATCACAGCAACAGGAGAAACAAAAATATAGTAAATAACAAAACATTCTAATAACCACTATTTAATATTGCTAACCACATGTCGTGACTTAAACCTCAGCCAGCAACAAACCACCATGCAGCCACTCACTCACTCCCCCTGCATCAGGACAGGGGACAAATCAAGAAGTGCAAAAATGAAAAAGCTATTGGGTGGAGATAAAGACAATTTAATAGCTAAAGCAAAAGCTGTGCATAAAAGCAAAGCAAACCAAGAAATTCATTCACTGCTTCCCATGGGCAGACAGGTGTTCAGCCATCCCCAGGAGAGCAGAGCTCCACCACGCCTAGTGGTGACTTGGGAAGCCAAACTCTATCACTCCAAACGTCCCCACCCCTTCCTTCTTCTTCCCCCAGCTTTATATGCTGAGCATGACACCTTTTGGTCTGGAATGTCCCTTGGATCAGCTGGGGCCAGCTGGCTGTGTCCCCTCCCAACTCTGTGTGCATTCCCAATCTACTCACTGGTCAGTTGGGGTGAGGAGCAGAAAAGCCTGGCTCTGAGTAAGCCCTGCTCAGTAGTAATGAAAACATCCCTGTGTTATCAGCAGTTTCCAGCACAAATCCAAACCACAGCCCCATACTCAGTATTATGAAGAAAATGAACTCCATCCCAGCCAAAACCAGCACATCACATTACGGACAAAGACCACAAGACCAGCAACTCACCACACTACTGTATTCCAGTTAAAATTGCCTTTCGGATCAAAGAAAGAGACACAGATGGAAGAAACTACAGCAAAGACAGACCTGTACTATGGCAACCACACTCTTACATGATGGTTTTGATTACTGTTAGCACAAGAGATTACATCTGAATCCAGGTTTCATTACAGTTTTGTGTTAGGGTGCAAGAGTTTGGTGAGAATAGATTTCTTAATAAACAATATACTACTATTCTCTAAAACAGATTAAATTAAGCCAGGAAAGTTGAAAATAACTAAATTTAAGATTAAAATTCTAGTATTCAAAATGCAGGAGGTAGGATCAGAAAACCTTGCCACTTGCTAAAACAACTGGAATATTCTGCAATATATTTACATGATGAGCTTGGCATTGTGATTAGACTGGAATTTGCTACAATTCCTTCTATTTTAAAAAAGGTATTTATTGAGGAGACTGTTTTTATCTGTATATAGCGTATGACAGCAGAAAAGGAGGAGAAATAGGCACCAGTAAATGGGTCCCTGTCCAGTATTTATCTCTAACCACAGACAAGAGCCAAGCTTAAGTACAGAAATCTTTATTAAACAGTTCTTCAGTGATAAATCTTACTCCCATTTCTGACGTCAGGTAGCAGCATTTCTCTAGAATACTTCTAAAACACTGAAAACAACTTAAAATAACTAAAATAACTTCCCACTGGATTGTTATGCTTTTCTTAGGAATGAATGCATACTCCATGTGATATGGGGCTGTTCCTTTCAGCAGCTGGTATCAAGACTTTAAAATGGGAGTTTTGGCAAAGAATAAACACAGATAGAGGCTGAAACTTCTCTAACAAGTAGGTAAAAGAAAGCAAATATTAAGAAAAATCTGTTGATATTGCAATATTTACTGTAATTTACTGAATTTATTTTGTCAATTATGACTTAAAATCTTAACTATTTAAACAATGGTAAAGACACCAACATTTTCAACAAAAACTATCTTTGCAGGACATTGGAGATTCCACCAGCAGCTCTGAACTTCCAACTATGAATTTAGATGAGAGAAAGGATATTTTTAATTCACACATTCCCATACCTCCACATTCACTTTAAGATGTTTAATTCTGCTTTAAGCATTTCCTCTTGTTTCTATACAGGTATTTTAGAAATCCCTGAATACAGTTCCTGATCCTGAAACACAATTCCTACATCCTCACAGCAGCATTTAACAGCTACAAAATTTAAACCAAATCCTGAAAATACATTTATTAAGTGCATTTTTATCCCTACGTCCATTAGCAAACTTTCATGCTTTCATATTCTATACTGAATAACAGAATGTTAATGTTTTACCCTGATATAAAATCCCAGAATACCAGAAGGAACCATGAATGAGCAGCATTGCACAATCAATTTTTCATGCTCTTTTTCTTCCCTATCTTACTCTCTCCCTCTGCTTTTTTCTTTTTATTTTTATATTACATATTTCTGACTCCTCCACAGACCAGAAAATGCTTTGGTGAAGAGCCAAGCTCCCCCCAGCCCACAAAACAAACATTTGATTCACAGACTATAAATTAGGTAATTGTAAACACAACTCTACCTGTATACGCCAACAAACAGTTTTTGTCATTCATCTGCAAAATCACTGCAGCTCATTTTCCAAATCTTTAAGTATAAACTATTATACAAGAAAAAAGGCCAAAAAAACCCCCTACATTTATTATTGTAAGATCTAATATGAAAAAAATCCACTACTTGAGAAATTTGTGAGTTAAAATAATTGGGTAATATCTCACTCTGAAAGATGTCTCTATTTAATGCACTGGAACACAGAACTTTTCAGTATAGCTATTGCATTAGGCTGAAAATCTCCATTATCTGGGAGCATAAGCAGCAACAACATCCCTTTTTAAAGCATTAGGCCTTTGGCAACACAAGGCTGTCACTTCTCATGCAACTTACTTAAGTGAGGTGTAAAAGAAAACACAGAACTATTCACATATTTCTAGGCAAAAACTAAATTAAGTTATAATCAAGTACGCATGACTAAATGAAGACAAAGACATTCCTGAATACTGTAATTCAAAACCAAACACATTAACATAGTTTTTTTAATACTGGGGATATGGGTTGGTAGAAAAATATATTTTCAAAGAAACATGTACAAGTCAAAATATCCTAATAACTCAGACTGCCTCACACTGTAAATATCAAAGAAGTATACAATAATGATTAATCCCACTAGTAACTGCAGTGCCAGATGAGGACACAAAATGCCTTTGCGCCACTCCTCCCTGCCATTACAAGGTATGCGCCCATATAACAAAATATTCTTTTGACAAAATCTAACAGAAACACACAGTAACCAACGAATTCTCCAGGACTTCTACAGTCAAGAGAAGTAGATGCAACATCAATTAATAAGCAAATCCTATTATTTTGCTGACTGTTATTTATCCTCTCTATTACAGAGCTTCCACTTTTGTGAGCAAGAAAAGGCTATCATGAAGATGCTATTTCCAGCACAACTTTGCAAATTAGGAGAGCATGATCATGTATTTGATACTGCCCCAAATTACAAATTGCTTCAAACCTAGGCATCTCGTCTGTCACTTCTAAAAAAAGCCCGAAATCAAACAAAACCAAACCCAACCCAAATCCCACACCACATTAAGGTGGAGTTGAGGAGCTAAGAAAGTCTGCACCTTCTTTGCAACTTTTGTTCTATTATGGATTTCCAACAAAGACGATGTTGAGATATTTTCTCTGTTTTCAGCAGGTGACAGATTCTGCTTATTCATCCCCCATTAATATTCCACATGAAAGGCTCACACTCAAAATGGGAGTGAGGGGAGACAAGTAGGAAGGGAAAGGGCAGGCTGCCCTTCCCTTAAAAATAGAAAGAATCCTTACATCCTGAAGTGTACCGAGTACCTACTTTGTTCTGGACCTTATGAATTTTCAGTTTTGCTGAAAATTGCTCCTTCTCTCATAGGCTCCACTTAATATCTTACTGCAAGATTGTTAAATTGAAATATTCTGAGAAACATAATCACTGGATGATAGAGCCAGAAGGCAATGCTAAGCTGACATTTAATGAACTGATTAATTTGGGTCTTTTTTAGTTAAATAAAGATCGTTGCGTTTAATGTGACTATTTTCTAGGGGTTAGGACACAGTTATTCTAAGGAAAAAGAGGTAAAAAAGACTTTTCTGCATAATCATTAAGGCAGCCAAGGCTTAAATAAATGTCAGAACATAGTTAAAATTATGGCTTAAAAATACTGTGCAGAAGAATCTTAGATCAAAAGGTGGGATGAGAAGACCAAACTTGCCTGCTGTTTTTCTTTAAGGCTGAATATATTTTACTGTGCGTGATGAGTGTGACCTCCACTTTCTCCCCGAAAAGCCACAGACCTGGCCCCAGGAACACAGCGGCAACCAAGGATGAAGCTTCTCAAAACATCTTATTTGCTACATTCTCCTGATCTGTCATCAGAAAGTAACAAAAACATTACTTTGCAAAGAGAAATATATTTATCTCAACTCCCTCTCTCTCCCTCCTTTTGCACAAGCTAAAACCACAACCTATGCCCATTTAATTGCCACCCACAACAATATTCTCCACTGGCTGTGACCGCAAATAGTGAAGACTGCAGATGTTATGAAAAAATACCCCGAATTGTGTTTTGTTCTTTTGAGCAGTGTGCATTTTTCAGCAGTAATGAGTGTGATCACCACCACTGTGTCTAAGAGAACTTTATTTCCTCTTCTGATTGACACAGATGGCACATTTTCTTCCCCTTGCCCCTCAGAGGCTTCTGAAGGCGATGCTCCTCTCTGTGCACAGGAGCAGACACAAGTGAAGCCATTCCCCTGCCTCCACTCAGGCACGGCACAACTCCAGAGAGAAAGGTGAGCTGACACTGGTTGGTGGTGTGAGATGAGGCTTGGATGAATTTAGCTCCCGAACATGGAGTGCAGAGCCCAACTGCACCAGAGCCTCCTCCGCAAGCCCATACACGCAGCGAACAGGAGGCCCGGCCGCGGTAAAGGCAGCAGCACCGCACATGTGAAGAAAACACCACGCAACTGGAGGCAAAAACAGGAGCTCAGCTGAGGGAGTCGCTCACTCCTGCCAAGAAACCTGAGAAGAACGTACCTGGTTTCTCTCAACCAAATGTCAATCAAGGATAATGGGAAAAGACTGAAGTTCTTTACAATTAAAGGCTGATGCAGAAGCCACAATAATAACCAGTGAAGATATTTCACATCTATTATTTTTCTTCTCTCAAGAAGGTTGAGTATTTTGACTTCTTTTTCCATGTATTCACTACAGACTTAAAATGCTGCCAGAAGTGGTCCTGCAGTTCTTTTACACACCTCCACAGTTGCCCTTCGCTAACACAGGTCCTTCCCCAACTCAGAGAAAAGGTGCTGCTCCAAGGATTTAGAAGTGGCAGAAAGCTGGCACTAAGACTAGAAGGGCAAAGGAAACTCAGCTTCCAGCAAGCAGGACACAAAAACTGTCCACTCATCTGGAAGAAAATAAATAAATTTTCCCCCCAATTACGGCATTAAATGATCAGGTAATCCGCATTAACAAATAAAATCTTCTATCCGTTGTGTGATTTTATTTTTTTTTAATATATCTTTCTTATTGGAAGTAAGATGATTTAGAAGTGGAAACAGCAATACTTAGAAGAAACAGTAAAAGGCAAGGAAATTAGGCTGCTCCAGATCATGACAAGTCCTCAGACTGAACTCAAAAGGATGCAAAGCAGAAAAGCAAGTTTCAGAGGAATGATGGATTACAAAAATGAAATGGAAATTGGAATAAGAAATATCTTACAACACAAGAATGCCAAAGGCACCTTTGCAAAAAAAATTTTCTTGGCTCTTTAGACAAAGCCAATATAACAGGAATAACGAATTTAAGTTTCTGTGGAACATTTAACAGCATGTTAAAAGTTATAAGCTAAGAAGTAATAGCTAAAGTTTAAAAAAATGGTCAAGGAGAGTTAAGAGGGGTCAAGGATTAGAACTGCTACAGTGACTACAGTGATCTGTGTTGAAAGACAGATTTCCGAGGTGCTACTGAATCTCCTCAGTCAGGCCCATGGTTCCTTGTGGAGGTCGGTGCGCTTATGCCAGCAGTATCCCCTCAAATAGATAGACTGAAAAGGCCTTTCCCCCTGGATTCCTGGCTTCAGCCATTTCAGCTTTGCCTGGGTCTCCATCCGGGTTGGTCTCCCCGCCCCTTTGCTATCTCATATACCTCAGCCCTGCTACCTGAAACTGCTGTCCTTAACCACACCCATGAAGTCCCCCCACTGGTTCTGGCATCCTCTCTGCACCCCCCTGCCCTCTCTCCATTGGTCTGGTAACCTTTATAACCCCGTGTCAGAGGGCAGAGCTTCCTCTCTGTGCCTGGGATCCCTTTGTGAGTGAGAGATCTCCTGTTTGTTTTCCCATCTGCACACGTGGTTGGAATAATGCCTTGTGGAATTCCATACAGAGGGCCTTCCTGGATTACTTCTTCGTCGGCTGCAGCTTCTCTGTCAAAGCTATCTGGCAAAACTGTGTGTGGGTGATTGCAGCTGCACTGTGCCTGGCAGTGCCTTGGTAATGCCCAGGAGGGCGGCAGCAGCAGCATTTTAGACACCCCAGAAACACACAGACTGCTGCTACAGTTCCTGCTCTGTGTGCACTCCTAGTTTCTCAGGCCAAGTCAAGATCAGTTAGTTCACGGCAGTTGTTCTGAAAGTGGAACAAACATCTGTCATTAATAATACACAATGTCTTAAAGTTTATGGCACTCAATTTATTGCACTCTAACACTGAATCTCTCCTCCTGAGTTGCATTTACAACTTTGCAACCAGCTTTTGGGAAAACATATTCTGGTTATCTTATCTGAGCCATAATACTCATACTTTAAAGATCCTTGGAAGAAAGTCAAGCTGAAATCAAATTAGTTATTATTTCCAGAGGAACACCCTGGACTTGAGATGTTAAGAAATTAACATAATCTACTTGTTATAGTTATTTCATTACCATAAATTAACTTTGTATAACATTACACACTCTCCTCCCTTTAGTTTTGAATAAATGTGGATTTTGTATTCTACACAGACAGAAAAATAAGTCTATAGGGATAACACATTAACAAATGTCTTGTTACCTGTTCACCAAAATAAACAGCTTACACCTGAACATCTCTTGTGCTTACCGAAAATCCATAAAAATTTAACAATGAAGTTTCACAAACCAGAGTCAATGAAAACACATCACTGATTTTAGCAAAGAATGCTCAGAAACCACCAAAAGGGAAGACACGTGGCACTGATCGGTCATCCCTATCCCTTCCTCATTGAAACACCAAGGCCAGCACTGCAGCAAAACCGCATGAAAGCACAAGCAAAGAGAAGAGGAATGGCATTATGACTTGAGCTCTAAGCACCACACCATTCCCAAGAAAAGGTTCAACAACTGGAGATGGAAGATATTTCTGCCATCCAAAGAGATGTCTTTACTCTTCCCACTGAGAGCACAGTGACTTGTTGGGAAGTCTGTTGCAGGACACACTGTGTACCAAGGTCAAGAGCCGGACCAATCCAATTTAAGTAATAGAAACTAAACAACACATTCCCATTCCTGAAGTTTTTTTATAAGCACTGAAAAATAAGCTGCAAGCTGCTAATTTTCAGGCTTAATTCCCATCCTTGCAACTCACAGAACGTGGTCTCCTGAGAAATTTCTCTAAATTAAGAAATCTCTGTTGACAGATGTCTCTTGGCTGGACCTCACTTCTCTACCACTAAAGAATTATCCCATTTGACCCTTAGCTAAGCTCCTGGGCACACACACAAATTGCTACATCACCTTAAGTGAAGAAGCAAGCTGGAACCACCAGGCACACCAAAGAAAACAGCCCGAAGCCAGCAATACAGTGGGGACACAGTAGCTTATGTTAGCACAACTGGGCCACTGCAGTAAAATCATGATCCCCACCCACCCCAGTCTGCCCTATGCTCATTCTCATTCCAGCAAGATGGAAAAACTCACCTTGCTCACCTGGAGCAACTTCACACACACTACTTCATGGAAACTGGTGTAGCAAAAACTACGAGTTTGAATAAGTAAATTAAAATGGATGCGAGAAAAGGAAGAAATAAACAGGTTTAAGACTATGAATCTGTCATCACCACTTAAAAAACTACAAGGTAGTTGCTGACAGGTCTCCATTAAAAATCAATTTACAAAGCTAACTTAAGAAGTAAGGGAAACACTCACCTCTTTCAAAAAACAATAGATTCTGAAGAGGTTTCAGAGAATGCAGGGGTCATGTGTGACAGATGACATTTGTTCAGTTAAGAATAATCTGTCTGAAAGTCAAGATTTCTAGGATGGTGAGAAATATTTCCCATTTTGACTGGAAGTGTTTTCACACTGTGCCAAGAGCCACCCAGTGACCACAGTTGGAAGAAACCCAAACACCGCTTCACTTATCCATAATGTTAATGCAGCTGGAGAGAGTTTTAACAGCACAGCAGAAGTTAGGAAAAGCAAGAAAATCAAGAAGAATAGCAGATCCACTGCTAGTGTGGGAACTGGATTTTAAACATGTGCATTCACATTGACACATCTTATTCTAGATTAAACGAAAATATCCTCTTAAAACCTTTCAGCAGAAAAAAGGTTCTACATAAGAAACACCACTGAGGGGGAAGATACCCATATACTTCACATTGCTAGTCATCTTTTTCTATTCCAAACAGTAATCCAATATGGAACAAAAAAAAGACATAAAAGAGCAATTTTGATCCCTTTTCCTCAGAGCAAGTATTTTCTCAAATTCTGTAACAGTGATAATGTAATGGAATATGGTTGTTGCAGACAGACCAGTTTGTAAAAACACGCAAATTTATCTTCTGCACAAGCCACTCATTTAAAACTATGACGTATATTACTTTGTGATTATGCTTTTTTCATAAAAATCAATATATGCATAAAATGCAGTATGCATTTTATGCATATATTGATTTCCAAGATGATCAAAGTTCATATATACATATATATATGGAAGTAATTTTTCCTACTGAATCTACAGAAAGAGAGGTTATCCCATTGTATTGCTGCATTTGATTGCTTTGATTTTTCTCAAAAGAGAGAAGATACTGAGAAGATATGACTTACTCATAACTCTGTTAGGGGAAAAAATTCTGAAATGCTTTTACAAGCACTTTTTACAGTGCTTCCATGCTTGAACAATACAGCTTTTTATGATGCAGTAACTTTTTATCATGCATTCAATAGATTTTATTCCTGTAGTCATTTACAGAAATGTGGGTAAGATGCTTTTTATCTACCATTTTCAAGTGCTCTCAGGAAAAAACATAAAAAGGCATATCCAAGTTTAGGCTAACACCGACTGACAGAGTATGAGAGACCATGAGAATAAAATGTTTTCCATTTCAGTCTGGTGTGGAACTCTCTCTTATGCTTTGTCCAACACAGAGCTTTCCTTACAGTAAGGGTATTTGACTGATTTGCTTGTAAGTGAAAAAAAAGCTGCTCAGGGTATTCAGTGGTCAATAACCAAGAGAAGACAAGAAGCCTGATAAGAAGTTCACACTACACTGAAACAGCCAGTTACTTCCAAGGACATAACCATAACACATTTTCTATCAGTTTAGCAGCTTGCAGAAGATAACTGCCATAATTTATTACCTTATTTATCTACTTTGCTGTTTAGAACATCAGTAGGTTTCAGTATTTAGTAGAGCTATGGGAAAAATAATGAGTCAGCTATTGGCCATCAGTGCAAAGAGATCGATATCTTAGCTAGGATAAAACTGGAATGTTTAGTAATCAAAACTACCTATTACACAGAGCCAGTCCAGCAGCAGGTACTTCTTCTCAATAAATTATATACCTGTATTTAATACATTGTTGCCCTGACTTTGCAGTGTTCAGTGTTTTCTTGTGAGAGTTTTCTGTCATGGCCATGACTTGTTTTCTCTCTATTATCTATGTTTTCCTAAATTGTATCTGTGTTTACGAATTCCGGTATACCGGATGGAGAAATATGATTGACAAATACTTTGACCAAGTGGATTATAGGAGGTGGTGATTTCTACCTCCAATCCACGGTGATGTGTGAAAACATATAAATAAAGTCGGAGGGCTCTGCCCTCTCTCTTCCTGCTCTCTCTCTCCTGCTGCGTCTGTGTGTGTTCTTGTGTGGCTCTCCTTCGGGCCCTCGGCCTGGCGGGCCTGCCTGGGGAGTGCCATAATACATGCAAAACAAACTATTAATATTCAAATCTATCTGCTCATTTATTTACACTGTTTTAATAAAATTTGTCTTCTGATAACTTCTACTCTCACTGCTTAAAATAGAATATATGCCACAAAAAAGTCATACTTTTATTTTTTTAAAATAACACCCAGTGAGTTGTATTTTTAAAAAACAAGGAAATACTTCTTTTCCTCCAGCGGGAAAAAGAATAATGAAAGTGGCAGAAGATATTTCCCAGTAAAAACATCTTGATTTTGAATATTCAAACTGAAAATGTGAGCACACTTCCCACAGTACAAATAAACTCCTCTTCCATGAACTCTTGCTTAGTCAGGCTTTGCTTCTTCATATTTTCATGGATTGCTCACTTGCAAGGACTGTGGTCCAGACAGACCCATTTTTATCTTTTCGGAATTTGGGGCTATTAAGTCCTTCACTGGCAAAACTGTAGAACTCAGTTTCTCAAAGGAGGCTACCATGAGTTTGTTTTCTGGTATGTGATTTACAAAAATCATCACAGTTGAAAGCTATGCTTTGAAAAGTATGCTTCTCAACTGTTTGGGTGGTTTGAGAAATAAACTCAATTTTAAAGGAAATCAGACATGAGACTTTTGAACCTTTTGAAAATCTTATCTAAAAAACAACTACATTTCTAAAAAGATAGGAAATAGAAGGAAATAAAATGAATGTAAAAATGATATTTCTATTCCAAAGGTGAACTTTCAAAAAGAATCCTACTTAGAATTGTAAGATATGCAATACAAAACAATTTTCATCATTCCTACGTTCCAGCCTCAGGGTACACTGCACCTCCAGCTATAAACAACTCTTACTGACATAAGCCAAAACAAAACCACAGCGGTGAGCACCAGACTGACCAGCAGGTCCCCGCATGATAGTTATGAATTCTGCCACCTGGATTATTTATTGTAAAGTCAGTTTAGTCCAAAACATTACCATGAGATTTCAGATCAGATCCTGTAAAATCATGTCACTTATACATGTAAGGGACACCGATTCACCAGTCCTTTCGGCTAAAGCTTTTCTGCAGCAGAAGTTTAACAACTATACAGCAAATTGCTTCATTACTGGGTTGCCCCATTCACTCCACATAATCCAGCAGACAGCCACTGTTCTGTGTTAGCTTTCAGCAGCAAAAGAGCTGTTTTTACTTAGAAGACAGTGGTACAATTTGTAATGCAGTGCAAATATCAAATATTTACAGGGCCAATACATTATATAGATCTCTTTCTTCCTTCCAAAGATCCTATGGAACAAGGAGTGTGAATTCTGCAGGGAACAGAACTCTAAGGTTAAAATAAGCACTTTTCTTACCTAAGTGCAGAATGTAACAGACTCTCAAAGCAAACAGGAAGAGCAGAGAAGTACACAAGGAAACAAGGGAAAACTATTCTCTCCTTACTATCTCTGCAAACCAAGGAGGTGATTTTGAGCAGGAGGTAAAACACCAGGGGCTTTGAATCAACCCCTGAAATCACTGAATCCTAGAATCACAGAATAGTTTGAGCTGGAAGGGACCTTTAAAGGTCATCTAGTCCAATCTCTCTGAAATAAGCAGGGACCTTCCACTACATCAAGTTCTCAGAGCCCCAATCAGTCCGACCTTGAAACTTTCCAAATATGGGGCATCTACCACATCTACGGGCAACTTGCATGTTTTACCACATTCATTGTAAAAATCTTCTTCTCTGTATCTAATCTAAAGCATTGCCTTCCTTCTCCACTACAGGAGTGACCTTGGATGACTGACCTACACAAGAGAAATTTGTAATTATACTTATGGTCAGTCTTACCCACCCTTCAAGATGTGCTCTATTCATTTTCACTCGGACTCCCTCAAAATGCACCAGCTCCTTGTTAAACTCTCCCTTCCCTAGAAACCTTCATACTCTTTACATGCCCTCTGCGAGTGTATCCTCACCATAAAAAGGTGGTGTGGTGCTGGACCGCAACATCTGTATTTCAAAGAGCAGAACTTACCAGCATCAGCCTTTCCACACAACTATCTTGAATCCTTGCTATTTTTTTACCTTTCAGACTCATAATCAAGCATTCCTTAGGTGAATTGAGTCAAGTTAGCCTACCACGGTTTAAAGGATGATCTAGGCAAGAAAAATCAAACACTGGAGAGATTTAAAACAAATTCATGTGAATACTCCAGTTCGGGCAAAACTTGGGAACACCACATATAAGAGAAAAGTGCTCTTGTTTATGTCCCTAATACTTTATTGCAAGATTGGGAAAAATATTATTTGATTATTACTGTTAGAGATCAACATTCACTGATATCCCCTTACCAACTGTAATTCCAGTAAGACCCCAAGCACCCACAAATCAGGGTCTTGAACTCAGATGAAAGCTGAAGAACAATTCTCTGTCACTATGATGACAATAATAATAATAATAATAATAATAATAATAATAATAATAATAATAATAATGTTTATCAACCAATACTGATCATGGAGATGCACTGCTACATCCTTAAGGCAAAATGAAAAAATAGTGCATTACAACAAAAAAACAGTATTACAAAATTTCTCTCTGTAGCTGGGCAGATGGTAAACGGCAACAGCCGCTTATTACAACCGCCATAATTGTCTTCATCACCTTTTGTTTCCCCATCTGTCTTTTGTGCCCACCTGTTTTCGCACCTTAAACCAGCAGCTCTGCTACAGTATACACGTAGGGTGTTAAGTGCCTAGCGCAACAAAGTCCCAGCTTTTAATTAGAGACTTTATAATCTATGCTAAATAAAATATAGATCGCATTTAATCAGGACTGAGCACAGAGCATTTAAAATGTACATTATTAACATCCACAAATTATGTGTTATATTTTTTTATTTAGATAGTAAAGGAAATAGGTATTTAGTGCTCCCTTGCCTTCAAATGCAAGTCTTTTACATTCTATTGTAGAAGAGGAACTACTAATCTAAAGAATTCAAGATAGACTATTGTTTTCATTATCTTGCCTCTTCACTGCCTTCAATGCTACTTAGTGTTCAATTTGCCTCATTCCATAATCATCAGGGATTAGTGCTGGTCCACAGAATAAAACTCGGGAACCAGTAACTGAAATGTATTTTGGAGCTGAAATATTTCACTAGATTCTACTGGACTCAGTCCAAAGCACGAGTGGACAGAAGATTCCCCTGGCTCACAAGATACAAAAATCTCCAATGCTATAGTAAAGGAAGGCACAGCGAAATATGAGGTGTTTATTTTTATCTTGTTGCTTCCTCGTTGTCAGTGTGGCAATTAGAGTAAGTGCTCATCACCCACAGTTTCTCCACTGTTATTTGGCAGTAGTTGCAGTCTGCAGAGAAAATTCTCATTTACGGTACCACTGGGTGAGCACCTCTGTAAAGAAGCACATCTCCTTTGTATCCCAACCTTCTTTACAGTTTAAAAGTCCTCATTAGTTGTGTCCTGGATGCTGTGCTATGTAAGAAAACACAACATCAAATGCTGAACCTGTCTGTCCAGATCAGACACTGCCTTACTGCTGAGCCATTACCAAATCACTGCTAAAATATCACTCTACATTAGTGAAATACATGGCTAAGACAGATGAAAGCAAGCAATAAACCTCATCGAAAGCACTTGATCATGTTTTAATAAGCAGTTAAAAAGGAAACTGCAAGTGTTAAGTCTTTATATCCTTGGGTTTTTTTCAAATGCAAACTCCTAACCTCTGACTGAGGCAAGCTTTATGCTTAAAAATCTGTTACTGTCTTTGCCTGTACATCATTTAAGGAAAGTTGAGATAGTGCGACTATTTACTCTAATACCTTAGATTTCTTTCAAAATCTGTCTGTAAAGCTACTTTTATTCTGACTGTAAATTTAATAACCTATTATTCCCCTTCTCTATAAATTTCTGTTAAAGCCATAAATACTTTAGAAATACCAAAGCTTAAAAATTATAGGATATTGTTTCTTCTGGAGCCTCTGGCGATGTATTTCCTAAATAAATAGAAATTTTAATGAAGTTTTTCATTGACCCAAAATGATTCTAAAAAATAATGTATTCATGAAGGCAGAAATGCAAATTTCAGCAAATGGAGGTTACATAACACAGCAAATAAAAAGCACAGCAGACAAATAGCAAGTTCTGAGAATAAAAGCCATCTGAAAAAAAACCCAAGTAAAAAGCATTAGTCCAAACAAGCATCTTCTGAAATTCCTTTTCATTCTCTAAAAATTAATTTACCCCAAAACATTTCAGGCATTTGCTTGTTTGCTACTTCCATATATACTGTTTATAGCGTTATTATGTCTTAGAACCATGACTTTTTAAACTGTTTTAAGCAATTATTTTACCCCAGTGAAATAGGGAAAAGATACAAAGTGATAGGAGAGATGAAAAACAAAAAGGAAACAGAATCAATTTAATAGAGTCCAATCAGAAAGGGAACAAAGTTAAGCACCACAGAGCAGTCAGTAGAGCAGCTCAGAAGATACCAAACCATACCAAACTTCCAAAGGCAGGAAATGTGGCAAGAAGAGGAAAAAAAGAAAAGGAAACAATCCCCTTTTTTCAAAAGCAACACAGTAGTACAGAGCTAAACTATAAAACAGTCTTCACTTAAAGACTTTCCAGTTTTATATACAGGAAGGTTATAAAAAAAAAAGCTAAACTGAAGGTAAACAAATGGGCAGGCAAATGTGAGAGGCACACAAAAGGTTAAAGGCACATCAACTGAGACAGGAATACCCAGAGTATAAGGAGATAAACAGGAAGTTAAATATTTCCACATTCATTTACAACACAGATTCACGATCTGTTAAAAGCAGATTTGAAAGTTTGCATCTGTGTGTACAGCCACTGACAAAGATGCTTGGTTGTTTATAGCAACTACAATGACCACCTTCCCATAGATTTATCTGCATAGTCTGAGAAATACTTTGGGACTATTTTAATATAACTATCATAGTCCTTCAGATACAATAAAAAAAACACCTAAAAAAACCCTCAAACAACAACAACAGAAGAAACACTGAAGTAAAAAAAAATATTATTATTAGCACATTTTTTAAGAAAACATTGCTTCCAATTATTAAACTACTGAAAAAAAAAACAATTTTCAGGAGAGCAAAGTAAAATTCAAGGACAGAAAACAGGTCTATAAGATTATATAAACTTTTCAATAGATATAAATAATACAATAAACAAAACCAGCCCAAAATTTCTACAGAGTTTGGGATTAAGTATATGATGCCATTTCATGGCTATGTGAAATAAAAATTGATCTATTTATTTATCACGAGAACTAAGAGATTGTAATTTTCCTGTTGAATATTCTTTTCTCATGATTTGGGGTTTTTAATTGCCATCCTTGGCCACTTGTGGTCAATAATGTCTGTCATGAAGCAGACCTGAAAAAATCTCATTTTCTGTTCCCCAGGTGCTATAGAAAGCTTGCAGGACAAGCAAAGCCTACTCCTGTTGAAACATGCTAAAGAAATTAAACCCAAGTAAAAACAGAATTAAAAACTATGTTTGCACTGTAGGAAAGCAGTTTTTTGGGAATTGCAAATACTATCCCCAGAGTTAAATACGGCCTGAGGTCCCTGAAGATGGCTTTTCATTCGCTCCAAGAATGAGTCCCTCTGGACGTACACTTCCCAGATGTGGACTATTAGTGTCAAATGCTCCAGCACCTACTGCCTTGGATTCTCTGAGCATAAAAAATTCAAGCCCCAGAAAGACTGGCTGAGAAAGTAAGCAACTGGAGAGCAGCTGGAGCACAGATCAGCTTCATTAGAAAAGATGGTTTACCAGCGAGTGTGAAATTCTTAAGAATATATATCTAAGCAAAACCAAACCTGTAGGATTATAGAGTTTCCTGAATAAATAACCATTACAAGACAACTTACCAGGAACCCTGCAAGCAGCAGAAACAGGGATCCAAGTGAGAAAATAACATCATACAAGTCAGCAAACAGGACTGAAATCAAACTGATTCCTAGGACTGCACATACAGTAAAAACAGTAATAGTGGAGGTGTTATGCAGGAAGAACATAGGATTACAGAATATCAGAATGTGCTTTCAGAACAATATAGCACAGTCACAGAGCCCAGGAAAAATAGAGCAACTATCATCAGGTGACTCAGTAGGATGAAAGGATCAGAAACAACATTTGGCAGAAACAGAAACAGGACATAAAAATACAAAACAGGACATGATTCAGCATGGGTTGACCAAAGCTGCCAGGCCAAACCCATACTCTTTAGTTATAAAAGAAATTGTTTTAAGAACAGAAATGCATAAAATCTTTTTGTTCAATAAAGCTTTTGATACAGTGCCACATGGAAAATCACTACTTAAGTTGGAGAGACACTGGTGTAATTTAGCCACGAATCATCTAGCTGTAATGAAGATAGCACAGAGGTGTTACTGCAAGCTTAAGAGAAGGACTGCAGAGGAGGTTACACATCCCTTAAGCACAGCCTAAAAAGGCCTGTAGGCGGCACAAGCAACCAAGAGCGTAAGTAGCCTATGAATGAACCTCCCAAAATAATAACAGCAGCTGACACTGTGTGATTTGAGACTCCCTAAGCATAACTAAAGAGAGGAAAGAAAAAGGCAAAAATCATTTGCGGAAAGGTATGGAGACCTGAACAGTTGGAGGGAGTAAGGAACGGCTGACAAAATGAAGTCCTACCAGCTTGTTTGTAGTAGAAAAGAACAAAAAAGTGGAAAATTGTACAAGGTGAGGAGCTGAATCTGCCTGGCAGGTTGATGCCTATCTCCAGGGCTTCAGCTGGGGATTATCTGCCTTCAGGTACGATTACTTGCCTCTGATGCCTTGGAGTGGCTACCTAAAACAGAGGCTAGACAAAATTAGGAGAATAAAATGGGTATTTATTGAAGGGCCTTGTTGTGGTTTAGTAGAGAAGAGGGGGCTATAAAGATAGTTCTTGTGAGAAGTTTCTGGAATTCTTCACTATTTCTAGCAGAGCCAATCTCTTATGGCTCTGAAGATGATGGACATGCCACTGGCCATGTTTGGGCCAATTAGAAAAGTTAGTTACACCTTTGTGATGACATATTTAAAGAAAAAATCAAATCAAAGTAAGCACGCCGCTGCTTGTAATTAGAGAAAGAAGAAGATATAAAAACATGTAAAAGAAAACAACATAAAAACATCAAAATCAGTGGAAAAAGAGGGGGAGGAGGTGCTCCAGGCTCTGGAGCTGCAATTCTTCTGCAGGCTGGGGTGAGCCCATAGTGAGACACGATATTCCCTCTGCAGCCCATGGGATCCACAGGGGATGCAGAGCCACCCACAGTCCGTGGGTGACGTGCCAACGTTGGAGCAGGGAGCCAGAAGCCGCAGGAGCCGTAGATGCCAGAGAAGCCGTAACAGGTGCAGCCCAGTGAGAGACAGAGACTGAGATAAAAGTCCCGCAGTTTGT
>VYZT01032221.1:0-11392 GCA_013400735.1 Pomatostomus ruficeps | reverse complement strand
TTTAAAAGTTTAGTTTATTTCTCATATCCTCCTTCTAACTCTGGTAGTAATAAATTTCACTTCGCAACTTAAGTTGAACCTGGTTTGTCCTTAGAGCGTTTTCTCCCAGTTCCTTATCTCAACTCACAAACCTCTGGCTTAATTCCCTGGAGTTTTTTTCCCTCCTCTCCCTCCCTCCTCTGCCCAGCCATGGCAAGAGAGGGAACGAGTGAACGGCTGTTGTGAGTACCTAGCACTTAGCCAAGGTCAAATCACAACAGGCTTTCAATAGGTACACCTTGGGCAGTCAAAAGCCTTCTTTAGGAGAGGCTACACCCAATATGGACTCCGGGCCACAAGTTTTCTACACTTTTATACGTTTTGATCAATTTACATATCAGGGCTAATTCTCCAATTACAATTTCAGGTAATGACATCATCATCCCAAATCTGTCCCCCCTTTTAGAGGCTTACTTTACATATTTCAGGCCTGGGACAACAAGGTGTCCTTGAGTCCAGGCCTTGAGAGGATTTGTTATGTCTAACTCGAATGGGAGAACAGGAGCTAACAGGCTATATGGAGCTTTAGAGTTACACTAAAGTAGTACAGGATCTGAAAAATATAAAAACTGAATCCTAAGGCATCACCTCCAGTCTTGCTCAGTGAACTCCTTCCAAGAGGCCCCGCACAGCCTGGCTCTTCCCAGCACAGCCAAGCACCCTCTTGCAGCTGCTTCCTTAAGAGGAGTCAGCATCTGCATCCCACTGGCTCCCAACTCAGCTGCCCACTACCCACATCCATCACTCTGGCAACTGAAATATTAGTCTTGGCACTACTGTTCAAAATTCAAATTATTTGCTTTTGCACAAAGACTATGTTATAACTATATCTGATGAGGAAAAAGATCAGAGAGGCAGCAGCAGCTGGAAAGACCAAGACAAACCATTAAAGGATGAAAATTTACAGAAGAGGGCAGATCCCTTTATACACTGATGAAGTGTTAATTTATATAAGAGTGAAAGACACTTTTCACCAAGTGGGAGGGTTGTTAACAGGAACTTCCAAGAATTTCAGCTAAGATTTATAATGCTCCACGCATTTCCAAGAAATTTTGAAGCAAGGGTGAATAACTGGGTTAGAAAAATCTGTCAACAACAAACTTCCTGAGAGTAGTCACAGTGATACTGAACTTGATAACAGTATGAGGTACTGAATTACAGAAAACACAAATTAATGCAGAAAAAGGGCTATATAGCACTATTCACACACTAATGAACTTCACCTATATCACCTACTTAAACATCTCAAATTACTGTGCATAGTTTTTCAAACATGAGCTAACCACTTAAGTGCAGTCAAAAAGGAAAATAAATCAAGAACAAAACGGGAAACTAACCAGTATCTTTATTCATGATACACTGCATTCTGCTAGGTACATCTGCTCCAATCATCTTGCCTCAGAGACATGGACACTTTGCAAGAGATACAGAATAAAG
This sequence comes from Pomatostomus ruficeps, assembly GCA_013400735.1. NCBI lineage: Eukaryota > Metazoa > Chordata > Aves > Passeriformes > Timaliidae > Pomatostomus > Pomatostomus ruficeps. The sequence continues at coordinate 9,916 of VYZT01032221.1, read as the reverse complement.
CAACACAGATAACCAGAAGTATGGAGCAACTTAAGTACAGAGCAACCATAAACAAATCCTACATTTTAAATAGACCACAGGGATGAGCGTGTGTAAGATTATAAATCCTCTAAAAAACTCTCACTCACAAAACATAGAATCAAACAATATGCCCCTAGAGAAATAAAAGTATGGCTTCCCAAGCAATAATTCAGGCAAGAAGCCTAGGCCTATCCTAAGATGGAACTGTGAGGGGAAAAAGAAAAAAAAAAGGGGGGGAGGGGGAGAAGGAAAAAAAGAGATGATGTTGCTTCTATATTGAAACATAGAAACCTGAATCCTGAAAGCCGAGTCCACTCCAAGACTGTATACCTAAAAAAAATGTCCAAGATGATAAAACTATTTTCGATTTCAACAGCTATATGCTGCAAATCCACGAACTGCAACCAAAACACAGGAAGGAGTTAAAAGAAGAACTGACATGAAGAAAAAACTTTGAAGGACTGTTTAGTGATGAATGAGGTGACAGAGGATTCAGTGTGACCTTGCAGAGTAGAAATAACAGCTACCTTCAGGAAGAAAGATAAGGATATGAAGACTTGACAAACCCAATATTGTTTCAACACTGATCTGATACTAGAATCTTCCTGCCTTCTAGCTTTATTCTAGAAATATACCTTTTTTGTACAATAAATTTAATTTGTAGAACATGTAAATTCAAACTATGCTATTTTCAAAACTGCATCAGATAGCTAGTAACATTTAAAATTCTGGGTTGCTGTCCAGAACTAGAGATTTGATTTCTCCCTTCCCTGTGGTGATGTACCTGTATTTCAAGAAAGAGGAGAGAAGTGACATCATCTGTTCTATCTTCCCTGGAAAACCTGCAGCAGCATTTAGTGCTAAAAAAGAGCTTAAGGAGTTCTCCAAATTCTTATTACTGCAATTGTTGTGCTGTCTGGAGCTCTTGGCTGCAGAAACTTTACCTGTTTTTTTCCCTATTACCAGCAATGACAAATAGTCCTGAGTAAAAGATCAAATGCTTGACCCGACTTGATAAGTTTTATTTGATCCTAACAAATCCTTAAGTAAGATACTGAAAACCAACTGCTTAGCTCTCAGAATCCCATTACTGGCCAACCCTACAGACGATCTCCACTTGGCTGATACCACCAGACAGTGTCAGCTCCACTCTTGGAAAGTCACACACACAGCTGGAGAAGGACCATCATTTCATATTGCTGTGGACGCTTAAATTCCATGAAATACACTACTGTGGATTGTTCAAGGTTAACTGTATATTGTAAGCCCCACTTCTGGATGCACTGATTGGCGCTGGGCACTCTGTGAAATCATTTTTCATTCGTGATCCTAGTCTTTTGTTTTAAGAGCTTTGAAGAACAGAATTCCAGCTGAATATCTAATCGGAGCTTTGGGTATTCAAATTACACATTTGAAGATTCATAAGCAAATTAGAGCAAACAATTATAAATCCTTGTCTCCTTTAAAGTAGAAGTCACATTACAGTAGCATCTCAATATCAAAAATGAAAACTGCATTACTAACTGCATAAACATGCAGTGAAAAGACACTGACTTTGTAAGAGAGAACAGTAATCTTAGAAGACACTATATCCCACTGTTTAAAGTAACCTCGTAAGGCAAGGACTAATGAAGAAATTCCCCCAAAGCCTGTCTAAGCACAGTGCATTCCTTCGTTTGCAGGGAAAGGAAGAAAACCTGGTCCCGGGGAACACAGAACACAGAGCTCAAGAGGACAACATTCAGAGCTGGTTTTAGTGCAAGACAGACACTATCAAGTGTACACTGTCAATCACTGATACTGGGACATCCCTCCATCCTGAACGCCTTCCTTAATCACTGCCAGGACTCTACTGGCTACAGACTGTAACTGTATCAGACTATTGACATACAAACTGTTCACCGGAAGTATGTGCATACATATTTGTGGGTATCCATATACACATACTCACCTAATTTATACTCTGATAAGAATGAAGGAAATTGATATGGTACATCATGGCATTTTGCACTGAATAAACATCAATGACAAGAAGTGAAAAGTGGAGAGGACAAAACCAAAACATTATGTACTAATAAAAGATATGACTTAAAGCAAACCAAAAAACAGACCATGAGCATTACAGAGTGTGTCTGATCATTCCTATCTATTATGTGTTGGTGGGCACACTAGAGCAGTCTCAGGGCACACGAAATGGGTCCAATTTGGATGAAACGCGACTTTCAGGTACCCTTAGGAGTGCACTTTACATACGCCTTCCTATGGGCAGGAATAGACTGATCAGCCCCAGTGCAAAACCCCACATGAGTGTGGTGTAAACAGGGTTCACTGCAGATCCACTCTTACTGCATTGCACTTCTTGCCTCTGCAGCTGCACACACAGATTATTCCATTCTTCCACTCTATCAGGAAGAAATAAGACAACAGATTTCACAGATTTTTAATGTCCTGCCAGTTCATACGTCCCCACTTGTCCTCTCACAGTGCCAGCTTGGTATACAGTCTTTTGCAGAACACAGCCCGCCTACTTGCTGTCACATATGGGAGAACGTGTTAACATAGTGATCTATATTTTAGTGGAAACAATCATTTAAGGGCTGGAGACCACTCACTGAAAGCATCACACAGTATTTGCTAGCCAAATTCATGCACACACCAAAAAAAGCCTTGCAACCTGCTGACAAAATTTATTCTTCCCACCGCAGCACTAGTTCCCATGAAATTAATCCATAATCACTTGGCTCATCACAAAATCCACCTCAGGTACCGCTGAAGGATCTAATACTGGATACCAAATAAAATAGGATCAGAGTATTTTGGAGAACCAAAGACAATACGCTAGAGAAGGAATTTACTCATACATCAATAGGCTGCCCAGGGACATAGTGGAGTGTCCCTCTCTGGAGACATTCCAAACCCCCCTGGATGTGTTCTTGTGTAACCAGCTCTGGATGACCTTGCCCTGGCAGAGGGATTGGACTAGATGACCTCCAGAGGTCCCTTCCAACCCTAACAGTTCTGTGACGAATGAAACAGATCCCTGTTACTGGGGTGCCCTACCAGAAAGGTTGATAGTGATGTATCTAGGATTAAGCAAATTATGTTAGGACATGCCCTTATTAGAACTCAATTACGCAGGTTCCTGACATGGTAGTTAATTCTCAAGAAAACAAAGCAATCCTGGAATAGGTAGAGAGGAAGCATGAATGCTCAAAAATGTTTTTAAGGACTCAATACTTAAAGATTACATTTTTCCTAATACAAAGTGAGAAGAGCATTTCATGTTATTAAAATTCCTGGTGTGTTTTTTATAGGCACAGTGTGCTTTGTCAGACTCCTACTCTTCCATTTATATTTTGCCTAAATAAAACATGTCATATAGTCAGAAAAAAATAATTCAAATTAAATATTTTGAAGCTTAATCTGATTACACATGAGCATCCTGTAATGGAGAACAGCCAGGCAAGCACTGGCCTCCAGAATCTACTTATACAATCAATATCTCTCTATCCTACACAATACATACTTCTGTTGAAGTCGTGCATTCATGAAAAAGCACAACAGTACTTCATAATCTTGCAGAGATTGAGAGCTGTGTCCCTACCAGTGAAAATGCTGGTCACTATTTAAAACAGAAGGGACTAGTTCAGACCTCTCAGCAGACTTCTTTCCCAGTGAACAAGGCCAACAGAGGTACGCAACAACTGATGCTCCTTGCACAAGGGACACCCAAGTGGCCAGAGCACTTGGTGAGAGGGCTGAGCTGGCTTCCCACCAGCTCCCACGGCACAGTGGGCTCACACTACTCTCTGTCTCTCTCCACTGTCCCACACCATCTCAAGGGACTTGGTGTCAGGGTTTGGGATAATTTTCTTTTTTTTGTTTGTCTCTCTATCTTGGAATTTTTCCCCATTCTAGTTGCTGGGGGGGATAATGGGCAAGTGATTAGTTGCTAGGAAACCTTAATGGGTCGGTGATTGAGAAGGGACAAAGAGTTGGCTCTGAGATGGGTGCAGCTGGCTAGCCCTTTTCTGGGATTCCCTGATAGCTGGGATTCTTTCCCCTCAGAGGGGGGCAGAGATACTGGGACTGGATGAGTTTAAAAAAAGAGCCAAGCACAGCTGGAGGATACCTTTCTTCACTCGNTCTGTCCCATTATATATATATATATATATATATAAAATATATTAGTAAAGAACTGTTATTCCTCTTTTCTCATACCATTGCCTGAAAAGCCCTTGATTTCAAACTGTTGCCAATTCGAAGGGAAGGGGGTTACATTCTCCTATTCTAAAGGAGGCTTCTGCCTTCTTTAGCAAATACCTGTCTTTGAAACCAGGACACTTGGCCTGCATACATGATGGGGGGACCTACAAAGCCCACAGTGCAACCCTGCAGAAGACACACAAACTTTAACTGCAGAGAAATACAAGGTGGAAATCAGCCAGGGAAGTCTCATTCCACACACAAGATGCGGGTAACTTCAACATCTCAGTACTGAAGCTAGTGCTCGCTCCCGTTTTAAACTGACAGGACAATCACCGAATGATCGATGTATGGATTCAGAATAGGAATGGCAGGTTGTCTGCTGCTGCTTTTAAGAAAGCAAAACACAAAGTGTGCAGCCAACCTGCAAGCGGAATAAAACACTGGAGCTACACATCAGGTCTTGACCAACAGACAGATCCCTGAGCTTTCATAACACGTATATATACACACACTTATGTATTTCAGTACAAATCATCTCCTCTTGACAAAATAAACAGCAAGAACAAGAAGATAAAGAATCCATTTATCTTTTAAATTCATTAAAAGCTCCAGACTGAAGAGGGAAAACCATGAATGTGTATCGGAAGGTCCACAGATTTTCTTTCAGCTTACAGTCTTTTTAAATATCATTAACTTCAATTCAAAACTATTTCCTTTTAATGAAATCACATTTTCATCTAATTATGGAAACACCACAACTAGTTTTAAGTTTCATTTTGTACAGTTAAACTTCCAACCATTTAATTTAATATCAGCTATGTTTTCAGTATTCATGGGTGGAAAAGGTCCCAAATTAAACACATATTATATTACTCAGGCAGCAACTTGCTTACAATGACAGAGGTTCAGGGGATGCAAACTAGTATTTGCTTTCATTTACACAAAAGGTTTTTCTACTACTTCTTAAACAGATACAGCTAAAGGCAATTTAAATAAACTGTCCCATTCATGCCTCTAGGTTCATTACTGGCAAGAGGAGAAAGTTTAAAAATGAGAATAGCATTTTAAGATGGTAGCTCTTGGTCTGCAATAAACTTGAGGGTCTGGGAACTTCTCTAAGAACCCACCCGGGCTCTATCATTTAAATTCTGTTAAAATAAAGGCATCATTTACAGGAACAGAGATTTCACTAGGTACTCTGTAATACAGTCAAACCTGTGCAATTGTACGTAGTAGCTCTAAGTATCTCTCTAAGACACTGAAGTACCACTTGAAAAACTCCTCAGAACAAATACAGCAGCATTTAAAAAGCACAATTTGCCTTCAAAGTTAAGTACAGTATAACACTCTTGACTTGGTTCTTAAGTTTGTTGTCTCAACACAGGGACAGGTAAGTGTTCTACAGAATCAACACACCACTGACCCAGGAAAATGTTTTGTTCTAATTGTTCAGTGAAGTAAAGGAAATCAAAGCAGACTGTTACACTGTTTAAGACCAACAAAGGGAAGATTCACCATAACTACAATGAAAAATGTCTTTAGCCCCATGTTATAATGGTATAACATTCCTTCAAGTCAATCAGTAGGCAAAATTAACCTCACAGATCTGATCATGAGTACTTTAGGTTTCTCCAACCACCCTACTACAGTCATGTGTATTGCTATGTGCCGTACAGAATAAGCAAATCATTCTAGCTTGGTGCTGAAGTCCATACAATCTTAGGAGATTCTAAGAAAATCTCCCTTTGCTAAAAAAATTCATTTGCACAAAAATATTTCAAAGCACTATATTAAAAAAAATTAAGTATGTACAAGAATGAAGACTCTTTTTAAAAGTGCCAACATTTACCTTACAGATCCTTTTAATTAACCAGCTTCAAAACAACTTTGAAATTTAACTACTCCTATCCTTCCTTAACCTCTTTGAAAAAGCAGAAGTAATTTCTTTTGGTGTTTTTGTAACGAAAAGCATTAAAAAATACGGCATTTTCTACTCTATTTTAGGGGCAGACCAATAATTCTGAAGGCTTTGGGGAGACCTTTTTATTTTTTCTTTTTGTTTTTAATATACTCACCACCTCCTCCCAGTCTTCTGAAGACAGCAGAGTATTAGGCCACAGGAAAAACTACAACCTGGATAATCAACACTGTGGTCTCTAACTTTTAACTCTACAATCTCAACTCCAGCATTTGTAACTGCATCTAAACCAGTATGCACAGTTGTCTGCACCAGTTTGAATTTCTACTTGAAACTGGACACTAAGTCAAGAAAAAAAAAGCAACTCTGTAATCCTAAAACCCACCCCAGAACCCCTCCGAAAACAGGAGTAATATTTGCTTTTTGCCTTTGTCACTGCAATAGAGGAGATGAAGGACTAAGCAACTCCAAAGCAAACCTGTGTGTGAGGCTTGCTCACTTTTTCTCATCAGACCCCTAATGACTGGGGACAGCAGTGTCTCAGCTTAGGACAATTTGAGGTTGGCTGTGCTGCCTGCCATGTTTATGCCACAATAATGTATAGAGCAGTTCAAGCATCACCTCAAGAATTTTTGCTAAGTAAAACCAAATGGGTTTTGGCTTATCAAAGTGTATTGCTTTACCCTAAAGTGCCAGACCAGAAACCAGATGCTGACTGTCAAGCACGTGAGGCATCCAGCAGCGATGGCTGTGCTGCAACCTGAAGTCATTGCACTCAACAGCAGATGCCTGGGTGCCCTGACTACATTTTTGGGTATTCCTGATACTCCTCAGTGTACATACCTATCCATCAGGAGTATTACCAAACTGCCACGCAACCACATCAAAACAGACTCAGGAAGGACATCAAAGGACCATCTGATCCAATCTTTCATGGGAAAAGGCGTCAACATGAGATTATATAGTATACTGTCCAGCCACCTCTTGAAAATACCCAGCAGTGGGGGACATTGTTCCAGGGATTGCTTGACCACCAAATTGATTGTTCTCAAAATACTCACTTTTAAGAAGATTTTACCTTGATACTGTGCAGCCCTGAGAATTCCAGTAGAGATCAAGCAAACGCTTAGAAGAATGACAGCCTTTATCCCAATGATACTTCCATTTAAGACAGCAGGCAAACCTTAGCTCGGCTGGCACACTGGCAGAGTCTAGAGCTCCTCCTGCTGCAAGAATTTCCATGCTGAAACCAAGGCAGCCTTAAATGACAAATTACAGTCCTATTGACTGCAGTGCAACATCTAATCAAAGCCACCAGCTTTACTGGTACAGAACTGAAAATTTGCTGCAACAATAACCTGATGTGTTAATTCTGGGCATAAAGGCACCGCATTTTCAAACCAGAAAGTACTCAACAAATGTACATTGTACTTGCTAAAGATTTCTGTGACCCTTATGCAAATATTTCACAATGTGTGAAAAGACCAAAGATAATTAAGGTTTGAATCATTATCACAATGTCAATACCTACTACTAGTGTTGCATAGTATCTTTCAAAAAAGCTTTCACTAATTTAAGTCTCAAGAACTAGCCAAAAGTCTAAGAAGTTATGCACACTTGTAGGCTGGGTAAGCACACAAAATATATCATGGAATATATCAATAAAACTACCCCCAAATGCCGAGTTCTAATTTTCCATTTGCCATTTTAATTACATAGCATTAATAAAATAATAGTCTCAAACCCTAGGAACACAATCCGGTGTTGACTTTGAATAACACTTTGACTATTCTGCAAATTAAAACCTGCTTTTTAAGCTATGGCAAATATTTTTTTAGAATAATGAAGAGGCTTAATACAGTACAAAGCTTCTTTTCTTTCTTCTCTAGACCTCGCTTTTCTACACCAGCCAACATTTTTAAAAACTACTTGTACCAAAAACCCTTTTACACATTCGTGTAAAGAGACAACAAAAATTTAACATTTGTTTCTGAAATGTCCTAGACAAACGTTAAATATTGGCATTCCCATTATCCAGGATACCCTCATTTTCCATCTCAGAACAAAGAGGGAGGGTTTTGATATACTTATTTCATAACTATGCTTATCAACAAATCATTTTTTACTTTTGGGAGACAGAATCACACTGAAACTTTGGCCAACCATGCCATTGTGTCACCCTCTGGAATGGTAAGGTAACACAGTGTGAGGACTTGTATAGGGGAAACCTAAATGAGAAACTAAAAACAATGCTATAAAGATTTAAGGAGAAGTTTGCTTTTGTCTTTTCATACACTTTTACCAAATTAAGTTACTCTACAAGTCCCTTTATAAATAGATAGCATACAGAAGCTCTATATTTTACAAGGATGATGTACTGAACCTTTTCAATCTGCCACTCCAAGAAAAATCATAGAACACAAAAACACTTTTTTCTCCACACAAATTTGAGTGGTTCCAATAAATGTTTGTTGTAAAACAGATTTAAACAAGCCAGTGCAAATAGCATATGTTCAATTTCATTGTGATTCATTTTGGCTTGTTTCATGCAGAAAAACAAGCATCTGTATACTTTTAGCTTAAAACAGATAGTCACATGGAATTTATACTGTGCTCATTAATCTCTTTCTCCCTGCATTTAAGTCTCTGAAATTATTTTATTTTTCAAACAACTGTACTGGTATAGCTTTTTTCCATTCACTCCAGATATCATATGAGACTGTGCATACACTGCTCACAGAAGAACTCACATTTTCTGCATTTTTCTGACCCTGCTGTGTCACAGTCACAAGCCATTCCACCTTCTCCTTTCACTGGAATCCTTTTCAACATCTAATTTGTAAATGGATCAACTGTCAGCACTGAAAACAGCATTAGAAATTATTGTTATTCCCCTTGACAATACCACTTAATTGGCTTATGCAAATTATGTACCTTTTATTTAGTGCCCTAGACAAACCTAAAGGGAACAGGTTGTCAGCAACAGCTTCACTCCCCAGTCACACGCTCAGCCCACTCATTAGGGGTGGCTGAGCGCAGCTCTTAGATTGTCATTCAAGAAATAATGAAGGATCTCTTGGGACATATTGCCAAGACAAGTATACTCATGGAGTCTTCATAAACTACAAAATTACAAATGGAATTATTTGCTAAAAATCTGTGCAAGGAAAGTGCTTTAAAACTTTTGGGTTATTTGAAGTACATCTTCACATTCAGGTGAATGCAAGGAAATGCACCCATTGTTACTTCAAGCTGGCTGCTACCACAGCCATTGAGAAGCACTTCGGAGGTGAGAATAATCACACTTTTCGTATCATTGTATTTTAGATATCACCCTTAAACTTTCCTGTTTCAGATGCAAGTATCAACTCTCTTTCAAAAGCATGGGGCACAGGTCAGATGAGCTGAACAAGGCTAAGATGCAAGTTCATGCATCAAAAATAAACACCTTCTGAGAAAGTCGAGAGTTGTGCTTTTTGGGCAGTTGACACTGTTTAGAGAGAGAGAGGAGCTTTCAAATTTCAAGCTACTCACATATGAGCATACTTTGCTTGAGTGCTAAAGATTCTGACAGAAGTCAGTGCACATGCAGCAGTCTCTCAGCCTCACTGTTTAAGTATACATGTAAGATCAGATTGGTTTTCCAATTCAAGAATATTCCAGTTACTATGACCAAGGTATCATTTTTATTTGCCAAATAAGTTGCAGTACTGCATCCTGCATCACAGAGCTGATTTATTGTAGGAGTGACTCAACCAGCTGCCTGCA
>VYZT01032219.1:79332-103701 GCA_013400735.1 Pomatostomus ruficeps | reverse complement strand
CCTCAGAAAAATAAAATTACAAGAAAAACAACTATTCATTTCTAATTCATCCACTAATAAAAAAAAGAGCACAGTATTGCAAATGCTGTCCTTTTATCACATGGACATGTATACTTACAATACACACTGTGGCTTCTAAGTTATTTGCAAAATCTACTGCAAGTAACACCTTTAAAATTCAGAAATATGGTGTGTTTGGAAAATAATTCCAGATAACTTACATGCATTTTGTAAAACATTTAAATACAATATATGTACAAACATGACTGTGTATACTACAAGAAAACACTGATTCTACCTATGTTGTTGTAAAATTAATTACAGCTCAGTATTGTGAGATGGTAGCATACAGTCTTACAGATTTTCAACAGCACTGTTGTTATTCTCTTCAACCATGATAATATCATGTGGCTCCAGTTAATATGAGAGCCTGTAATTAAAAATTACAATGGTAAATGCTATAACTACACAGTAAGAGACTTGTCTTGAAAATCCTAAACAGCTGGCGGGAGTGGATTTAATACAATTTACGCTAATAATTGTTGAAGAGCTTGCATGCATGGGCTGGAGCTGTGGTCAAACCTCACTTTCAGGTCCGGAGCTTAACCGTCTGTATCTGCTGTGTGACAGCGAACAATCTGTATTTCTTTCTGCGCTTTACTTCTTATCACACTTTAAGACCATGCATGTAGCAGATGTTATTTCCAGTGCATAAGCCCATTTTTGGACTTACATGACATGCAGACTCAAAATGCCCATGGCTGCACTTTGTTGTGCCATTTCGATAGATAACATAAGGTTTATTGTAAGTTCTGCCAGTGCAATCTGGCAGGAGGGTCCTAATGAATTTTTGTATGAATCAGTGACTGAAAAATTGCCATCTGACAGCTGAATTTTTTACTGACCTCTGGCTCATATCAATTTCAAATGCTCACTTGTAGAAACATGTCCTCAACATACTTCTGAAAATGTGTGAAAATAATTGATGAAATACTAATTTTCTTTTCCCTTTGGCTGCAATTCACAGCAATCTGCAGGATCTTAAATTTGTAGATGTGTGGAAAACCAGAAGGCTTTTAAATTAAGAAAAAACTTCTTTGCACTGGCTGAGTACAGCAAACAATCTTACTTCGTTTACTCTAACATGTACTTGTTTTTGCTGGTTCATTTTCTGTAACCTGTAGATCTCCCTGGTCTGATAACTCATATATTCACATGACTACCGTTGCCAGTAAAACTGAGACCAGAAATGAGCAGCAGGGTGAAGGGAAAGAGGGGAGGGCTGACAGATATTATTTATGTGAATTAAGCTGTTTGTGCACTGTATCTACATCCAGATATATACCATCAACTATGCTAGCCAGACTATGTCCTGACATGGGTTAACCCTTTATCATCTGAAGTTTCAGGAGAGACCTTGGCTTTCAACATGTTAAAAGGACCCTGGATGAATGAAACTTCATTTTGAATCAAAGCAATTTTTCAGTGTTAGCATCTTGTAGTTTATGGTCTCGAAAGGAAGCAGATCAGCAAGCAAGCAGACGTCAGCCCAGTGCAAATTGCACTGCTTATTCAGTTCGCATGTCTAGAAGGGCCCAGATCGCAGCATGAAAGAATAGCTCAGACTCGGTTCCCATCAAACCCTTGACCTTTCTGTGAGACTGCCAACGTGGATACCAGTTATGGAAGTAATTTAGTGCACAAACAAGTATTTACTAGGAATTAAACTGAGACCACCAAACACATTTCACAGTGGAGACCAAACAGTCATTAGGCTGAGGCAATTTTAGGTCACTACCAACTTGGGCCTGATTCAAGAAAGCAACCTCAGATAAAAGTCTCTACATCCCATTATCCAAGTCCCTGAGGCATTCAGTCCCTAAGTTCCTTTTCTGCTATAAACATAATTCCTGCATGAGATAAGAAGTTTCACTGTACATTCAGTAATCCAGGAAAAGATTAGAAACAGAAAGGGGGAGAAAAAAGGCATTTGAAACATTTTGCAGAGACAGAGAAAGTGCCGGGTTCATGTGAAAAAGTGGGAAGGAGCTCCAGCACTCCTCTCTAACACAAGAGTAATTAGTTGTTCCACGGGGGAAGCAGGGATCTATCCTCCAAGAGCTCATTGCTGGCATAAGGCACTTTGTTACTCCACTATGCTCCTGTAATGACATTCCAGGATTAACTTAATATTGATCTTTATGTATTTGTTCATCTTTAAATAATTCACTTTTGCTTTGCTTCTGCCTTAATTTTTTTTTTGTTTCCTCTGTTAATCCAAAAAGTGGATGAATGAATTGCCTCCTCACAGAGAGCTGAACCTCCATGATAATGAGCAAGTACTTTTAGGAGAACACTGTGGCCCATACATGCAGCTGTTAGGTGGAGCACAGCAACAAAGAATACAAGCTTGTCTGTAAGCAACACATACTATATTGTTAGTGGAAAAGTAATGAGTATATTTGCTATATATTTGCATAGCATGTTTCAGCTTTCACAGGAAACTGGTTTCTTTTCCTCACCTTTTTGCACTCACAGATGAAAACTCTTCTTCCCCTCCCCAGCCTGAACATTTGCTTTGCAGACAAGGAGGCAGTGACCAGGCAACATTACAAAGCTGCCTGCAAGAATGGGACACAGAGCACAGTGGTGCATTCCTGTGCACACACTGTACAGTACTAACATGTAGCCCACCCTATGGACGTAATCAAACGTGTCAGCAGTCAGATATATTCAAAAGATTGCTTACCTGATTCTGAGCCTGTAGATAGCACATGCCAGCATTTCATTCTAGCTGTCCTCTCATTGCTGCTGGAGAAAGTAGCACTGGTGCTACTGTGCAATTGATAGAAAATCCTCTCAGTCAAATCTACCTACCTACCTACTTTACCACTGAGGCCTGAATTGCCAGGAACTATCCCCCATGGCATGGTCCCCTTCATATAAAGTTATTACTGGTAATAAACTGGCTCATCTCTAGATGAGACTTTAAAACGAGTGAAGTTTCCAAGTTGGTTTAATCTAAGTCTAAAGCAGTAAGTACAATAAAGAGTACAATTTGACTATTATCACACACAATTATTGTGTGTGATAATAGTCAAATCCAGCTCTCTTGTAGTGGTTTTTCATTCAGAAAAAGTTAATGTTTATAAAGGAAATGTGTACATTATGTGAGACAGAAGTCTGAACCTGAACCCAAATATGGTCATTATAAAATAGAAAGAACTAAGGCTTTGGATTTTTAGTATTCTTTCATGTGAGTTTCAAAATACAGAGTACATTGAGTTGTGCTTATTAAGAGAGATAAGTTGGAAGCCTGATTAGTATGTAAATCCAAAAATGGAGTTGGAATTCCAAGTTCAAATTCAGGTCCATTTTTGCTATTGCACTGAAAAAATAAGGAGAATTTGATTAGGTCATATTTTGTGTTATTTAATCCAGAAGAAGGTGCTCAGTGACTAATCACTGTAAGTGACTTGCTAGCTCACAGTAAGAGGTTTTTATTCAGCTCCTCTTCTGGCATCAGAGATAGTATTTCACCAACCAGAGAAATGTCCAACATGTAAGACTAATGAGGAAACAAGTCATACATGCAGATGGTTGTTGCCCGCAGAAGTGAGAAGTAGTTGGCTGTCCCTCTGTAGAATGAGGTCAGACTGGGAAAAAAAAAAAGAGACTAAGTGGACTTACAGACAACAGCAATACAATCTTGGTATTAAATTCTGTAATGTTGCAACAGAGGATGATCACGGTGATATGACATGTTCTTTCTGAAAGAAAGCAAGCCCTGGAGTGCTAATGTTCTGCCAGAGCTATTTTCTTCACAGTAGTTACCTCTTAACTTTTTTTCACAATGAAGTCATAAAATAGACCTTCTTGCATAAAACAATTCAGAAATTCTCTTCCTTCCTAGAAAATGCCTCTTGCCATTCTTGTAACTTGAATAAGTCACTGAAAGCATTTTTTTAAACAGTACTTCCTTCCATTTGCTTGCTCATTTGTGGTTGAAGTATATTTATTCACTTCATAGCTCTCATCCTGCCAAGGAGCAAACATGCAACACAGGCCTCTAAAATAAACGACAGAGCTACAAAAGGCAACTTCTGTTATCCTCCTGCAAATCTGGAGGGGGGCCCAGACCCACAAGTTGTTTCATCTCTGGGCTCCTTGTTAGACGACCTCAATGGACAGCAAGGCATCTGAACTGGAGTGAGTCCCCTAAACCTCTTGGATCTTTCCTCCACTAATAAATATAGACTCAAACTAAAATAAATAAGAACATTAAAAAATTCGAAACCTTGATTAAGTGAGTTACAAGATATTTCATTGTTGCCAGTATTTTCAGTGTAGAATAGAGCAACAAGAAAGACTGAGCATGATCTCCATGTATATCCACAAGGCCAAGGATTTAGACTTTCAGGGACAAGAAATGATTTTCTATGGCAAGCAAATATTCTTCACACAAAAGAGCTTGAAACTTCCAGTTGGCTAAAACATCTTAATGAAAAATTTCTCACTTGCCAGAACTTACCTTTTTTGATGTGGAATTGCAAAAGTTACAACAGCTTCATTTTCTGAGATTAGCATCCCAGATTTTGGAGTAGCAAAAGGTTTCACAAACACCCTAGGGGCATCAACTGCCTGTGGCAGTGGGAATATTTCCCATCACTTGCTTTACCTTTCCCTACAGATTTCCAGTAGAAGTGCTGAAAATTATGCATCCAAATGTTTCTCACCTCCTATGACTGTCAGGTGTATGCTGCAGTGAGTGAAGCTAAACCCTACAAACATGCACAACAGGTTCTGCCTCTGGGGAATGGCCAGTGCCAAGTGATGGCTTGGCCCAAACACACCTGTGGTGACTGAGTTCACCTGGAGGAGTGTTCTGGTGTCCCACACCTCCCTGGATGTAACACCCTCTGCCCTTTCTATCTGGCGACATCACTCTCTGATGAACAAAGAGCAGATATACCTCTGTGGCAGGCAGACCCGGAGTTACACAGGACAGACTATGACAAGACATTTCCACCTTGTGCTTCTGAGGAAATCTCGTTTGCAATGGTCAGTTTTGCCATGTACACAACACTCATTCTTCATGGGGTGATGAAGTGCAAGACACAGCATCCGGTCAGAGGCCATTGTTGAATCACCATTACAAGATGATCAAAAAACACCAGGTAAAAATTACAAGGGCTTCTCTTCAGCAACACAGGCAGCAATCTATTTGGTTTAGGTTGTGTTTCGCTGACTTTCCCATTGGCAGGTTTTCTTGTTCTTCCAACACTGCCTGCCACACCAACAGGCAGAGTCACCTTGGGCTTGGAAGAGGTGGTTAGCATGAGAGGAACACCGGCCTGAGGAGAGACAAGAACAACATCTGTGTCCTTTGATAAATGCCCTGGATGAAAATGGAAGCCTGTGCTTTTTGTGCTTGCCCAGGCACGCTGCCAAGGGTATGCAGGTCAGCTCTGATTAAGAGAAAGTTAAATGGATCAGTAGGCCTGGTCACAGAAATGTGACCCTGCTAGAGCCACTTTTGCAAGAATGAGAAAACATATGGAAATGCAGGTAGGAATGTGTTGTTGAGGTGTGGTAATAGTGCCAGGTTGATGAGGAGCCCATGAGGAATGCTGTCCTTGCCCAGGAAAGAACAGTGTGTACTCTGATTAAAACAATACCAGAGAGATCAGCATTCAGCATGTAGCTGAGGTTTCAGAAATTGCAACCCCATCACATGCACCCAACCAGATCCAAATCCCAAAACCCACCTCGTTCCACAACACAGAACTTGGCATAGAGTGACAGCAATGCCCATATCAGTTAGAATGGTAAAAGGGCCATATGTGTTTTTGCCTTGTCCCCTTGCTTTCATCTTTTTCTCCTTTTCTAACAACTCCTTCCAGCATGGATAATGCCAGTTCTCTGCTTACCCCGCATCTCTTTCCCTCTCAAGATCATTATAGTAACTCAGTATTTGCTGTCACGTATTAGAGCTCCTTTTATGAGTTCCTCACCAAACTGAGTTATTTTAATGAACCAGAACAGGTTCAGTCCCTCATAATTACACACCATGTCCCCACTCTGAGTGGTAGCCAAGCCTCTGTGCTGTCTTGCTGCTTATCACAGCGAGATTAAAAATAGTTTTATAAGAATATGCAAAGTGTTGCTAAATCCTGTTATTCCCACATTAAAACCAGATGCTCAGACAGACTGGATCAGATTGAGAAATGTATTAATTTAGATGTACAAAAGCTTCACAAGTTCTGACTTAAGTCTAAGTAGAACAGGCAGCATTTTCAGATTTAAGAAAGTACTGTTTCAGTGTAAACTGAAATTCTCTTTGGGTTTACAGTCACCTCGATGTCCAGCCCCGATACCAGTGAAACTGATGGAAAATTGGATGGATAAAAAGAGTTCAAACCCATTTTAGGGTGTCTCGTCCAACCTGAAGGGTATGCACGTAAAGAAGCACAGTGCATTATAGTAACAGGAGTCACTATAAATATCTCTAAAAAAAATTCTAATAAATTGGGGCTTTAAAAGTGTTAAAAGTCAGAGAAAAAAGAAATGTTCCAACCATTCACAAGGTTTTAGATAACCTTTCTTCCCCCCCCGCCTTTCACTGTTGCTCCCTGAACTCTAAATCAAGAGACTCTTAAAGTCAGGAAGCCAGACAGACTTCCAAAATATGTGGTGACGCTCAGGGGCCTGTGAACCGGAAACAGACATTTACTGTCTTCTTTCCCAACCCAATTGGCTCCAAATATCTGTAGCCGATATTCTGGGATTTTGGGTTGCAGCCAGAAGACCTAACCTGAGAGACTGGGAGCTCATGGATCATGGAGGTCACGAATCGTTTCATGTCCACCCATTTCTCTTACAGGGAACGTTTACAACACTGGCACTTTCACAACAGGAGAGAGGAAAAAAAAAGAGGATGTTTTTAATCCATTAGACTGCTGCTGATTCAGTAGTAATAAATATGAGTCTGTTTCCTTGATTGTTCTGTACACAGCAAACATTTGTGTAATGTGTCAGTTAAGTTTGTGCATTGTAAGGATCTCTCATTGAAGTGTGTCTGCGTCCATAACCAATACATGAAAATGTGCTTTTGTGTGCATTTTGTGTGGCTGCATGAGCAAGAAAGAGAGCAAGAACTTAATTCCTAAGACCCTTAGTCATCCTCTGATCTTTATTTCTGAGAGCGATCAAAGTACGAGATTGGAGACAATTTCTCTCTGCTAGGCTAAAGATATAAGGTCGGAAGTTAGCACGCTTCCCAATAATCTGCTAGGAATGAAGACTATAAAAGTCTGGGATGTTTGCAGACAGTGAGAGGGGAGTCAGTTGCTGCTGTTGCTGTTGCTTTTGCTGTGCCTCTTGCTGTGTTACAGACTTCTCGACTGGCCTCACTGATTTAATGATGAGTGTTTGTTGGCCTGCAAAATGCAAACACATTGTAAGTCTGTTTGTACACTGGCTAAACTTCTGCAGATAGTTTACATGCTATAATGAATTCTTCGCACACATTGATCTGTATTCACAATGTGTCTCTTCCTCTCTCAGTGCAGACTTTCGCTTGCTTTTCTTTCACCTTATGTTGCGAAACACATCAATGTTGCCTAACTTTTGATCATATGAGTAGCATAAGGCCATTTACATGACAGCTAGCTACTTTACAGTTTGTTGTAAAACTGCAACTGTGTTCAGAAACAAAATAGAGAGGGCAATTGTACAGAAAGGTCAACACTTCATTCTTAAGAGTTCTTATGTTTTAGTATTAGCCTCATATTGTTTTGGGAAGAACTAAATAAGACCAACACTAAATACTTTATTCCAAATAAGACATTTCAGATCAAAGAAAAATACAATATTCTATGTTTCCCATTTTTCTTGTCCTCTCCCAAAAATCCCATCACTCATTTTTCCAGCTCAGTCATGGCCTGAAATATTTATCATTTACACAACTGTATCTTATAGACTAACAGGAGAGGAGACACTTAGGGACTCTGCTGAATTTTGACCAAGATTTGTCAATATTACTTTTATATATATATATCCAGACAATACAAAGGAGAAGTAATACTTGAAAGTTCAAACTGAAATAAATGTGGTAGCCAATATTGTATCATTGCAGTGTCTCGATATGACAGATATAAAAAGAAAGACAAGAGAAAAACAGCTGCTAATTTTTCTTGCTACTTTGGTAGAGAAGTTTCTTTTTTACCTTGTCTATTATTTGATAAAACCTGACCCACACTTAGAGTGATGATCTGTTTCAGTTTCAGGCAAGACCACAGCTCCAGAATTAAGGAATTATATTACTTCTAACTGAAGGCTTTTTATGTTAGATCCGACTGTGTCTTTTTTCAATCCATTGCTACCCTGTTTTGCTTCAGTTTTTTGAGGCAGGTGAAGTAGGAATGTAGCTCTGAATCCAGATTCACACATTTAACAACAGCATACCTGCATTTTGACATTTTCTGATGTTACCATACCCACTTAAAAAAAAACAAACCAAAAAAAACAAAACCAAAAAAACCCACAGAGTGAAAAGTAAAATTTTAACCCTGCTGAAGTTGATGGTTAAACTCTCACAGATTTTGGTGGACCCTGAACTTTATTTAAAATATTTATGTCCTGGCAATCAACCAAAAGCCTCTTCCCAGCAGCTTGAGAAACCATGTTCCCTCTATCTCAGTTTGTCTTTCCATCAATGTTTTGCCCAGTAACTCATCTCACCCAGACATAGTGTACGACTTCTGTTAATGTTAGGTTTCTCATTCCTGCCAGTCATCCACTGGTGCCTGCAGTTTCCATTGCCTCCTCCCACAAACAATTTCTGGCTTCCTTCCCCCTATGGCATTTCCTTTGCCAGAAAAGGACACATCAGACCCAGTCTCCCCTTTCAAATCTCTCCACAGGACTCCTTTTCTTTGGTCTGCTGTCTCCTGAAATTAATTTTATGCCCTCACTTAGAATATTACTCATAAAATTTAATTACTGAAATGGTTTCATGAATAAACAAAAAAAATTAGTTAAAAATGCAGTAAGGAAGTTTCAGGTTAGACACTAGGGAAAAATAGTAATCTGGAAAATGCTGACATATCTCATAAATATTTGGGAGGCATTTTCTACTTCCAGATGTCATTGACTGTGCTGAGAGTGCTCTGGGCTAAGCTTTATGTTTCAAGATGAGCCTCAGTAACGCAAAAAATAAGAGGGGAGGCACATGCAAAGTCTGAAGAGGGGACAACATTGTCCCATCTGTGCCACCTCACAGAGCCCCATGAGAGGGAATGTGCTGTGTGCCCTGAAGGTGTGCAGGAGTGCCACGCCGTGTCATGCTGCCATTAAGTCCCCAGGAGCACGGGGGTCTTCCAGAAGCATGAGCAACTCTCCACACACGCATTTCTCCAAAATCCTGCTGAACTTAAGGCAACACTTAGGGTATACCTCCTAGACATTTTTTAGGATTGGCACAGAAATTTTGCATGTGTTTCACGGAAGGTGTATGAATTTGGGAGACCAAGCCCCAGCTGAGACAGGAATTTCCACGCAGCCCTGCAATCCTGTGACTTTTTGTAACTTACACATTGTCTGTCTCCAGCCAGCTGGACAACAGTCCTGGCTCCTTGGCACTTATGGCACATTTTTCCAGTAAGCTCTAATAAAATGCTTCCTATCATCCCATTTCATTGGAATGAGGAGGGTTCCCACAGAAAGTGTGCAAACTTGGCAAAACACAGTAGATCCAATGTTATCCCAGCACAGCAAACACAAAATAAATGTTTCTTATCATGTAGTAATTAAAGGGCTCTTCAGATGACTCTGACAGTCCTTTTAGGTGCTGTGGAATAATATGTTGCAGACTGCTGCATTTATCCTTAGTTCTCCTCTGAACCAAAAATCAGGATAAAACCTTCAATGACACTGTCCTTTAGACATGGCTTCGCAATATCCTACATGTCTAGACTGCTGTAAAATCAGGAGGATTTTGTTTGAATGACTTGTTTATATGACTCCTGTAATAAATAGCCTGAGTCTTTCTAGCCATATTAAAACCACATGGAAGCAAATTCTATGCCTCATTATGCCACTGCAAGTCTACCATCAGCTATCAGGAGTGTCTGCTTGAGACTAGAATTTGTTTTGCCATGTTTGTAGGCATTGCACTGATGAGAAGTATGACACCACCATGCTGTATGCATTCGAGCACTAAGGGGTGTAAAGCTGGAGGCTTTTAACCTGAGAGAATTAAATCAGCTTTTGACTTTACATTGTCCCATACTTCATCTGGAATAGAGGTGATGCACAGGATATGCAGAATATGAAAAGATTCAGCAACCAGTGCCTGGCCCAAAGAACTAAAGGAAGCATCATCCTCCAACATTGATGTGATTGAGACTTCAGCCTAAGGAGAAGCAGGCCTTGCAGAAGACCTGTGCCATCCTGAGGAAGATGGATGATTCATCAGAGAAAATCTGGTCCTTGGATGGGAGAGTAGATGGAGGTCCCAGTTACAAAAGGCACAAGCTAAAAATATACAGCCAAAGAATTGGTGCCTGAGTGTGAAAGAGCTGAGAGGCTGTTCAGCCTCTCTGTCCCAACCTGGTTTAAGCAGACAACTTCTACTTTAATATTTATTTCCATGTGGGGAAATTATCCCTGAAACTGTGTATTCATAGCTGTGGGGTCTCTATGCCCCTGTGTATTCATGCCGGGCCCTGTGCATGACAGAGCTCATGAGAGAGCTCTGAGAGAGTTTCTGCTTTGTACAAGAGGATGGTGAGAAGAATTTAACTCTAAATCACTACCTTTCAGAGGCTAAGGCCAAAATCTCAATATTTTTTTTTCCTGTACCAAAATCAAGTTCCTTTGTAATAGCTGACTTCAATACTTCAGGCTGTCAGGAGCTGACAGGTTTCTACACAATGAGGCTCATCGACAGTGCTCCAGAGGGTATGCTGGGGAGCTGATGGAGGTATTGCCATCAAACAGTAAAGTTTCGTGCCAGTATCACCCAAGCAGTTGTGGTTGTGGGTTTCCAGCAGCTGCTGTCACCCCAGCTTTGCCCTCAGCTGCAGAAACTGCAGAGAATGAGGAGTAAACAAGGTTGAGGAACACAACTAGTTTGAGTTTGAGAAGCTGCTTCAAATAGGGACTTTTCCTGAGCTTTAAAAACACAGCTTGCTGAGATTGACAAGGATGCACTCTGAGGAAAGCAAGCTCCGCCGGTGGCAAAACATTGTGTCCCAGATGCAAGATCATGAACCATCACTGCAGGTCAGGGTGACACAGGCCACCTTCTAGGAAATCTGCAGGAAGCACAGCACCACGTTGCAAAGGCAAAGCAGAAGGAGCAGTACAGTAATAGAAAAACTCTCTTATCTCCTCAAAATCATGAAGCTGTCACCATCCTGCCTCCTGCTAGCCAGGTCAGGTTGGGTCGGTTGCCTGAGGACCCAGCAGGATAAAAGCATACCAAGGGAGAACTCTGGTCAGTGGAAGCACTTGCAGGAACAGCAGCCATGAGGGCACTGTCTTGAACATGAAATAGTGTAGGCACTTGGTAGGAGCCCAATGCTGCCTGTGAGCCTGTCCCAGACCCAAACTCAGCACCTTGGGTGTGTGTCCAGGTGGTTCAGTGACTGTGCTGGTGCCCCTAAGGAACACTGGCACACGTGCCAATACGCCAAATTGAGCATGAGAGTGCATATTAAGCCCTTCTACAGCGCTTCAGTCAGGTTTCTCTCTCAGCAAAGGGACTGGTAACTAACCTTTAAGTGTCCACATGGAGCAGGTTTCCTAAATAGTCCTCTCCTAGTCAGTCACTGAAATTAGGAGTTGATAGAGAAAGCTGCCATTGTTCCAGCGCTGTTTGCCATCACCCAGCTCAGCCATTTTGGGGGAGACCAGGCATTTGTGGGTGAGTCACCTTCACTTTCACTGCTTAACTTTGACTTGAAGAAGCTAGAGGTGCTTCTAGCTGGTACATCAAGCTGAATGGATGGCCTGGCTGGGTGGCAGAGAGGAGTGTGCTCAGTCACAGGACTAGTGTCCTGCTCCACTCCAGTGGCCATGCTTCTATAAAGGCACCCATCTTTGGCTTTGCATGTGAGAGTATGAGTCAGAAAGCTGATATGGGCTGGAGAATTTAAAAAAGTCTGCCCTTGCAGATGCATCATTGTAATCTCTGTACAACCAGAGAGTGCCAAACAGCACAGCATTTAGCACAGACATCCTTCTGGAGCCATGTAGGATGCCTCAGATCTTTTAATCAGGGGATCTATAGCAAGTATTTTTCCAAATGAAGCATGCTGTAATGTTTCAGTGAGGATATCAAGAACATGCGAAAGGGTGAAATTTTATACTGAAAGAGGTGGTTGTCTAATGATAGTAAAGGCCTGGAAGCAGATTACAGCCTTGAGGGTATCTGGTATATAACAGTGACACTCAATGTTTTTTGTATCCACATATGGATACTCCAGGGCATTTTCCCTCTGCCAA
The DNA here is from genome assembly GCA_013400735.1 of Pomatostomus ruficeps. Taxonomy (NCBI): domain Eukaryota; kingdom Metazoa; phylum Chordata; class Aves; order Passeriformes; family Timaliidae; genus Pomatostomus; species Pomatostomus ruficeps. The sequence continues at coordinate 91,191 of VYZT01032219.1, read as the reverse complement.
ATTTTGCATATTAAATTTACACACCAACATGACAATTCTATTTCCCCAAACTCTCTTTAACAGACAGACAGACAGGTTATAGACCAATTTATAGCATGAATTTGGCTTGGATATATCTGGATCTCTCTGTGGTACCTCCAAACTTTAGATGAAGCCTGTTGCCTCATAAATTAGGGATTTGTGTCAACATCTAAATTTACATGCTGTAAATAATCACCTCTAGCCCATTTCAAACCCATTTCATAGATTTCACTGCAGTTACTCTGTATTTACATCACCGTTAGTGAGATCCCACTTTGACATAGTTCTCATCTTCACTCTGGCACCTCTGTCTTCATCAAGAGGTGCTGGTGGGTTTGAGTTTTGTTTTACTGTCAGTGCACTCATTTGTTAGTTTTCGGTTTGAATGGATGTGAGCCTTGGCTTCTCTGAGATATCTGAGGAGATTCTCCATCAGTGGGGGCAGCCTCAGCAGACTGCACTTTGCTTTCGCTTCCCATCCCTGTGCCTCAGTGCAGCACCAAGAAGCCAATTATATCAATCTACCACATCCCATTTACTGAGGCAACTGCACAGCAGTTACACGAATCCTGAAATCCCCTCAGAGGCATAAATATGTCTAAAGCCCATTTGTGCTGTGCTACGTGGGTATATTTATATAGTCTGTTTAATTATCCCTCTACTCACAGGAGCAATGGACACATCAGGGGTAGGAGGGAAATATAAGCACAGCTGGAGTGAGATGTGGCTTCATGTGCACACACATCTCTGCTACAAGCTCAGCCAAGTCAATGGACTTAGATCAAAACCATGTTCACCCCACGGTGGTTATGCCCAATGAAAGGCCAAGGCCATGCTGCAGGTGAGGAAAGTTTGGCTCTCTCTGTACATGGTGAAGTTGGAAGCCTCAGAGGGGTTTACTCCATCACAGGAATGTTCTTCTGCCAGACAGCTGGCCTGTGTGAAGGCAAGGCTGTATTGCTTATTGTCATTCACCATCAGGAGGCAAACACGCAGCTCTTCTGGCTGCAAATGGGTGCCTGGGGACCCAGGGTCCTGAGCGGGGGAGCTGCCCAGGAGCAGCACACACTGAGGCTCTGAGTTCAACCAGCAGCCACCAAGTCATGGCCTGAATCCTCAGCTTTCAGAGGAGGAAAGATGAGTACTGCCATGCTGCTGATGCCCATTTACTGTCCAGCTTTTGGAGATGCATCTATATAATCACAGGATCTAGACAGGTGAGTGCCCCTGGATTTTCTGCAGCTCCATATTGGCATCTCCGTAGGCATTACTCATGCATAATACATGGAGATGTTTCGAAGTTCTGCACTCTCTCTGCCCTCCTCCTTCATGACATATTTAAATAAAATCTCCCTAAAATTAATAGATTCAGAGAGCAATGGCCTGTCTGGAGCAGATTAAAACAATGCAAGGCAAGAAATTACCAGTGATGGGTATTCAACTGACATCAGAGACCCATGCCTGGGTACTCCCAACTCCTTCCCCATGAGAACTAATACTGCAAGAGTCAGCTGATACTGCAATTAGTCTCAAGCATTGATCACAGAACAATCAGTAGTTGTTAATAATGACACCTATTTCAAATAAAGTAAAGATTTTGAACACAGACTGAGGTAAATTGTGTGAATATATTAAAATGTGGACCAGTGTTCCTCTTAATGGAGCTGACTTAAACTTAGGAAAACCGGATGACTCCAAAGTTCCTCAAAGAATTTGCTGGTTAAATGATGCAGATGTCAGAACTTATAGGGTTGGTTGTCTGGTGGACTTTCACAATAAGATGTGAATTCGTCCTGGAAAAAAACATCCTGTTTTTCTTAAAATAATTCTTAGTCTGTAATGCTGTGTATGCCAAGTAATCAGCAAGTTTTATGGTAAGCTTGAAAACCCATAGTAGTGCAGGAAGTCTGCTCTTTTGTGGACAGTGCCATTATTATCACACTGCAAATCATTACACTGTAGACACTTGCAAAAATCAGCAAGAAATTATGAGTAAGACACTGAATGAAATCTGGGAGGCTTGGCATTTTCTCCCAGTTCAGCCACAGGCTTTCTGTGCGACCTAAAAAATATTTTTTATCTTTTTATTGCCACAGTTTTCCCTCAGTAAAATGGAGATAACAAGTTTTCCTTTCTTTCTAACTGTTTTTTTTTGTCTTTTTTTTCTGTTTATATTGGAAATTTCTTTAAACTGGGGACTATGTCTAACTGCATATTCACCACAAGCAAGGGAGCTCTAGCAACCACAGCAGACACAGCAAAATGAGGAAACTAATAAGAAGAGGGTGAATAAAACAGGGTGACTGTAAACAAAGAAGAATACAAAACTGTCCTGGGTTTAAAAAAAAAGAAAAGTGAGAGAGCAAAAGAGAGGTAAGGGAACTAGAAGGGAAGCATGAGTTAGACAAATTGAAGAAGCAAAAGACAAAAATAACAGACAAATAGAAAAAAGCAACAGGGCAAACCTCCAAAATCAGAAAAACAGAGTGAAGAGGAAGCATCAAGGTGAGTAGGACAAAGATCCAAAGCACTGAAGAGCAGAAAAGGAGGGAAAGCAGAAATATTGTGGTAAAATATTTTTAGTATGGCCTTAGATTGTGCTAAAATCCTAATAATGAGGGAGAAAGTTCAGTAGAGATTGACCTTTTGCTTTGGATCCCCTCTTGCATACTCTGAATATCTCAAACATCAGTGATTCAGTAGCAGTTTGGGTGTCTGGGAATATAGGGTTGAGCTCTTATGGTGCACTTGGGAAAAACACAAAATCATGCCCAGAGCAGTCAGATGAAGGAGTGTTGGGATGTCAGCATTGCCTGGGGAAAGAACAATTTCTTGTAGATCCCTAGAAATCAAAAGTGCTTTCCAGGAAGCAAAACCCAGTCTATTGAAAAGGGACACAATCATGCATGAATGGTAAACAAATATAATTCACTCTCAGACATGTAGTCTTGGGTCATGGAGGAGTGCAGTCACAGTCACCCTGTCTTCTCTGTGACTCAAAATACAATGGTCTTGTTGCAACATGACAGAAAGCCTTGTATGTGACCTTTCCCAGTAGGTTTCAAACAAATTAGACCCATTCCTCTGATAACAAAATCCAATCCAGATATAAAGGCCAGATATTTTTAAAACTCAAATACTGTTGCTCCTGTGATTTTGCTCTTGGAGCCTGGGCCTTTCTCTCTTGAGGACTGGGAAAAGGGAGCAAAACCATATAGCAGGAGTGTGTATATATGAAAGAGTGGGTGGGACGGAGTAAGACCAAGAGTGCTTAACATCAAGGAGGCATCAAGAACAGCTAAGGAAATCTCTGATGCCATGTTCCCAGCTCTTATTTTACATCAGAAACATTGTATCCTGGATTGCTAGGGCTTGAAGCTATGTGTTACATAGATGTCCTTTCCTAGAAAAGTCAGAAGAACTTTCTGAGGAAGGAAGCAGTCACACTGGAGTACTTTTATCCAAGTGTACCACAAAATAGAAATACCAGTAACAATTAAATCAGTTTTCAACTTCATTTATATTGTAGTGACAATTAGGATAAATTGATGTAGCTGAGGTTTCAGCCATTCTGTTCTGCTTAAACAATTTTTCAGTGATGTAAGCAGACTGGCTTGAAGTCAATCCAATTACACCTCTACCAGTTCTTAGGCATAAACAAGTCCTTGGTGACTACAGAAGTGAATCTCCTTCTCACTTATGCTACTGAGAAGCACTACTGCAGTAAAGAGCGACTCACTCTTGAGTCCATGGAATCACTCCTTGGTACTGGAGGAATAATCCTTGAAGCTGAGGTTGTACTTGAAGGCCAAGATGTTTCACCAAAGGCTCTGGAGAGATGTGATGTTCCACTGAAATGCTGGGAAATGGCCATACAATAAAGGCTTCTGCTTCATTGAAAGGGCTGAATCCAGCGTGGGTGCCTGAGGTACAGCTTTCCCTCACTTCCGTATAGCAAATATTTAGACTTGGTGCCAAGCTGTCTCTTCTTAAATGCACCTTCCCCTTGAGAGGTATTTTACTTATTTTTTTGTCTCAGTTTATCATGCTTCACATTTTGGGAGTGAATCGCTGACATCCAGAAAAGTACAATTTTTACTAGCATTGCTTGAACCTCAGATAGTTGTCTCAGGTCCACATGCTTGAGCAGGCACAAAGTCTTCTAAGAGATAATGCTTAGACTCTAAACCCATCAGACAATAATCTGATGAGTTGTGCAGATAAAAGACATTAACATACGGACAAATAATGTGTATACACATTCTTGTTATTGCCAACTGGCTGTTTTTGTTTCAGGCTGCAACCCAAAATGTTCAGGGAGAAACTGTGCTTTAAGGGCAATAAAGAGTTTGGCAATCCACTCGACATCAACTTTCAGACTGATAAACCTTCAAATTACTGGTCTTCTCTACATGCTGTGGAGAGGGGGAAATGACTGATGATGTGGTTCCATGCCTCCTGAAGACTGAGGGACATGTAGTCAGATTCGGCCACAGATCATTTTGCATTGAGACAGGTGCTTATAAATCACCCATAGACCAGAGAGGGACAGCATTTATGAAAAACATAAAGTTAGGCGAACATTGAGCTCTCAGTGAGCTCACCTGCACACCTGCAGGACCACAGAGCAATGGATGCCCTTATAAATTAAATATTTAGCAGCAAGGAAGTCAACCAGGTCACACAGAAGAAAGGTCCCACTCAGGTTTCTGAAGGTATGTTAAAGTCTTAGAGAAAGATGCTTGAGGCTAATCACTACATCTGTGGGAGAGACTATTGATATGTACAGGAACAGGTACCGATTAACATTTGGCAGAGAAGAAGAAAAGCCTTGGGATGATCCCAGAAAATTTCATCAGGATAAACTTGAATAAGAACTCAAAAGGCCAAGAGCACCAGATGGCATTTCCAGAAGTACTCCCTGTCACAGGCAAATATAAAGTTCATTGTCTTGCACATGGAAGAGGAGACAAAACTATACTACAATCTTCTGGAAAGAGAAGACAACCCTCCTATACCCTTTTGATGAGAAAGAAAGCAAATCCATGATATGTAGGCGAAGCGTGAAGTTCTGCAGCCTTCTGTTCGAGTTTCACAATTAATATGAGCATTTACAGAGTCCCAACTCTGAAGAGATACTATTCAAAGTTTGTCTTTAATGACTACTTGTCACAAATACACAGAGCAGCTATATACCAAGTTCAAAAGCTCTCCCATATCCTGAAGGACAAGTGTGCCGCCAAACTACTTAAATTACATTGCAGCAGGCTATCTTGGATTCAGCAGGACTGGAGCCAACCTGAGCTGATTATACACAGCCATCTGGTTTTGCACTCCATCCCATGTTACTGATACAAGGTCTTCCGTTGTCTAGGTAAAATGCTGCCTCCCATTATCCTAAACAATGATAGTTGGCTGTATATGGAGCCCTCAAGATGACACAGCACAAAGTGTCATCCTGTTATAACTCTGGGACACATGGGGTTATCAACAGTCCTGAAATATGACTTAAAGAAGAAGCACTAACAGTCAGGGGACAGAGTACTCATGTGTAAGATTTTACAGCAACTCCTTAGTCTGATCCAGTATGATAGTACTGATAAAATCATAGTGTCAGTGCCATGGACTTGGATGCTGGGACATAGTCATGCCATTGAACTGCTAGAGTTTCCTGGCACAGTTTTAGCCCCACTTACTAGCATGGTTCAGGAGTCAGCATGGGCCACAGCCCAAGTGCCTCAGCCCCTACTCCACGGTTTGGGAGCGTGCAATAGAGTGTCCCTGGCCAAGAAGGTGCCACAGACCTAGAGACTGCCCCAGCAGTGCTCCACTCCTGGGTACATATCTAGCAGTTTGATCCTTCTTGAGGCCTCTACATCTCCTGTGTCATGGGTGCAAAGCATTCACTCTCGAAGAAGAAAAATGCTTAAAGGCTTTTGATTCATCTTAATGAGGTACAGACTTATTGAAAAAAAGTCTTTAAAAGCTTAGAGAGAGAGAAAACATCGGTTCCTGCCCGCTTTAGCCTCAAGTCCTTATAGGATGTAAGTCACATTTATGCTACATTAGATATGGGAGCAACACACAGATAAGAGATCTGTGCCTCTTCCGAGACAAAAATGTGCTGGCTTCAGTCCTGTACACTTTAGCTCTTATGGTAGATCAAAAGCAACTTAAAGTAGGGCCAATGGCTTTCCAACAGCACAGACCAAACCTCCAGACTCTTCTTATTAGTCCAACATTTCTGAGCCACTTCAAACCACAGAGGCACCAAGACCATCTTCTCCCCTTGTGGAGAAGCAACTTTCTACCAAGCCTAGTGGGAGGCAAAGTTTCACAGCTATGCAGTGAAGCTGTTCTCAGATTTCAGGGATTTGCTTATTGCTTCATGTGCTGAAGTACGTGAAAGGATCAGATACTCTTGGTGAACCAGGTTCCTGTTTTGAAAGAAAGAGGAAAGCACACAGCAAGACACAGACAACTTATCTGTGTTCGTAACAAATTTTCTTTTTTTCTTTTATACTATATGAGCAATAAAAAACTATTTACAAGGCATACAAACTTCAGTTTGTAGCTAGAAAGATGTTTCACTCTGTCTGCGTTGTCTCTGCAAGTGTCAAAACAGACTTGTATTTCATACCAATAAAACATGAATTTCATGCCAAGAACAGTAAGAAACAAAACAAAATGAAACTATTTCCTCAGAAAAGAAAAAAAAATCAACCCTTAACAAATCTGTCTCTGATGCTGTAATTGGACTAGTGGGAGCAAACACCATGGGAACCCATAGAGCAGCATGCCTGTGCAGATCCATTCCAGGACGCACCGCCCCCCCCCCCCCCCCCCCCCCCCCCCCCCCCCCCCCAGTCTCCAAACTATACTGGGAGGGTGCTTCTTTCCCCTGATTAGTTCCTTACTTCTCAAGTGTTCCAGTTCATTGCAGAGGGCAAAGGGTTGCAAATTTAGCCCAGAGTGTGAAATCCAGAGTTATTGCTAGAGCTGGTTAATTTTTTTTTCAATGGAATGCTTTTTTTCCATCAGAAAATGCCATTTTGTCTAACCAAAACTGCTCTCTGAGGCATGTTGATTTTCACAACCTTTTGTTTTGGGGGAAAAAAATGGGAAGAAGTATTATGAGAAGGTCAAAATATTCCATTTCAACATTTCTGGAAGGGAAGCTAAGGGGGAGGGGGTGTTTTTTCGAACTTACTTTTATTTTCAAACTGTAATTTGCTGTCTATCACAGAAATAAAAGTCTTGAGATACAATGACCTTTTTTCAGTCATGGCAATTCTTTTTTCTTCTAATTCAGAGAAAAGTCAATGTCAATTTCCTAGGAGTCCCTTGGAAATGGAAATTTCTTGTGCTTTCACAGCCTTAGCTAGGGCTATATTATACTCATAAATACATTGGAGATCCATTTCATCTACCAATCTTTGCAACAAGTGCTTAGTTATATGATCCTAGTGATTTTCTCCGTTAAATGAAAACCAACATTCATACCAGCAACACTTGGCTTGAATAAATGTTCACAGATAGTGAACAATGAAGACATAAAACAGGCAAATGTGACAGCTGATTGCGATTTGTCATAGTATTCTTGTACAGATTTTAACCAGTTAGATAGATTACATGCTTGTTAATGCTGAAATGTAGATAAGGAGCAGATCTGAACATTTTGAGAATTGTTTCTAAATGTGGCCCTGCTTCAGCAAGAAAATTCAACTTATCTTTAAGTTCATCTCAGTTCAATTAGGATGTGTTTAATTAAACCAGGTATAGTTTTTCTTAGGTGGTAATTAGATGTTTTGTCTTGTTTGTATTTCCTTAATGTGTTTGTTTTATTTCAATCATTTAATGTACTAATTCTGGGAAATCACACACAGAGCACATAGGTCTGCCACAACTGAATAAAAGGATTAAACACTCAATTTATTACCTTTGCTTAGCTCTGAAATGACACCTTACAGATATCTCCTTACATTTATGCTTTCTTAGCTATACTCCATACCTTGGCAAGTTAAAGAGTCCAGAATTCTGTGCTACCTTACACCACATTTGTACTTATAAAAGGGTGTTGTAAAACTATGGAGCATATTGTGGATCTGAAACAGAGTAGCACTATTTGTTTGATCCTGTTAAATTTCTAAAAATATTTTTCTCTTTAATAAGAGTGGGGTGACTTAGAGAAATCTAGAAAATTGACCTTGGTAGAGATGTATCACTAGCACCTTGTGGGCAGAAGAGACACATCCAGCCCTCCAGGAGAGGAGGTGCTGACATCATGGGCAATGGCTTGCCCAGTGCTAGTCAGCAAATTCCAGGCCTGCCAATTTAGTCCCCCAAAATTATGGGAGTGGCCTAAAAACTTGAGGGTCTTAAAAAATTATGATAGTCAGGTGCTGTTTTTTATTGCTTTTGGATCTTTGAGTGTCTGGTTTCATGTCCTGAGGACATGTTTGCAGCCTTAAAGCCCAGAATCCTCCTTCTTAAAGACAGGCTGAGATTCCCAGTTAGTCACCTGATGCCAACAGATGGGATTTTGACGTAGAAGGAAAGAACATTGGAAAACCTCAAAGATACCCACTTTGACTCAACTGAAGCAGGACAGGGTCCTAAATACATCTATATTACTTGGCCTCTCATTTTCATGTGTGCATAATAAATAATAAGAAAGCAGATAAAATTCAACATGTGTGTATTGATGGGTGAGCTGGAATGTCCATGAGTATGTAAAAATTCTGTGCAATTTATAGAGAGTTTATGTGTGTACATGTGTGCTTTTTGGAAGTATTCACAGGATAAAACAATCAACTATCATAGTTAGAGAAAACTCACTTAACAGTATGAGCCATGTTATGTTTTTTAAAGGGCATAATGTGAGGTTTTTGTCTTCATCACACATTTACAGAGACAGTAACAACTACAGGAAAAAAGTTTTACCGAGAGCTTAAAGACATACTCCCTGGCTCTTTCAGGTTGCTTTCAGTATCTTGTTGCTCATGCTGTTGTTACACCCTTATATCCCCTCCTTCTGTGGCAGGGCATTGGCACAAATTACCCATTTATATTTCCATTTTATGCCTACCTCAGAAAATCACTTCTTCATCCCTTCTTTGTTTAGCTAGAATTTGAATGTGGACATCATGCAGAGGTGCAAGCGTAATCATAGCAAACAGAAAGGGGTCCATCTGAATTGCATTTGCTTTGTCTGACAATTTTCTGGACTCTGGTGTTAGTTCTTGGTTGAACTTCTTTCTTTCTTTGCTTGTTTTTGATTTAGAAGTATGGGTTAAATTGACCATTTCCCTCCCTTTTTTTTATATGGCCTATTGCCATTTGGATTCCTAGAAAATAGAACAAATTCTGAGCTCTTTTAGAAACTATCTTTTTAAGATAATATTATCTCTTCTGTCTCAACCATTAAATGCACAGTCCCAGTGGGCTGCTTCAATTAAATGGAGAAGATGGTGTCAATTGCTTGAGATGCTCTACCTTATTTACAAGGAATGTGTGTCTTGCTTTGTGGGGTTTTTTTTTCTTCTCTGAACAGAGCAGGGGTTAAAATAAAAACAATTATAAAAGGGAATCAGCATCATTTCAGAGGCTGTGTAGACGTGCCTCTGATCAGATGTGGACAGGCTGCTCTGCAGGGCTCGGAGGCGGCTGGAGCTCAGCCAGCTGAGCACAACAAGCATCTTCTGAGGGGCGGCACAGACAAGCTCAGGCTCTCCTCCCAGGCTGGCTCAGCATACATGGGGAATGGCACCAGCCAGGGGCACCAGGCTGCAGAGACATGCTCAGAATCTTCTGCCATTCATATTTCTTTTCCAGCCTACATTTTGCGCCAGGCACCTTCTCAGAGATTTTCTCAGGACATGCTCAGGGTGCTGCTCTGACTGTGTCATTGGTACTTGTATCTCTCTGAAACTCTGCTCAGTTGCTCTGGCAAGCACTGGCACATTCGTGCCTCTGCTTCATTTGCTAGTGATGTCTCTAAGCTGCAGTGAGAGCAGGGCTTGCAGGCAGTGCTCTTCCCTTCCTTTTCTTTTCAAATGCAGCCAGAAAGTTGTGTTCAATGGCTCTATGTCCATGTGGAGACCGAGTTTAAGTGTTGTCCCATGGCACTATGTTTTGGGACCAGTGCTCTTTAATATCTTTATCAATGACATAGACAGTGGGATCAAGTGCACCTTCAACAGATAACATGAAGCTGGGTTGTGCAGTTGATACAACAGAAGGAAGGGATGACGTCCAGGGGCACTTGGACAACTGTGAGAATTGGGCCCACGAGAACCTCATGAAGTCCAAATGCAAGGGGCTTCACCTAGGGCAGGGTAATCCCAGATGTGAGTACAGACTGGGAGAAGAACTCATGGAGAGCAGCCCTGTGGAGAAGGACTTACATGTTTTTGTGGATGAGAGGCTGGACATGACCTGTCAGTGTGCACTATCAACCCAGAAAGTTAACTGAATCCTGGGCTGCATCAAAAGAAGCGAGGCCAGCAGATCAAGGGAAGTGTTGTCCCACTCTACTCTGCTCATGTGAGAGCCCACCTGGAGTGCTGCACCCAGCCCTGGGAACCCCAGCATAGGAAAGACATGGAACTGCTGGAGCAAACTTAGAGGAAGATGATGAGAAGGCTGGAGTGTCTCTCCTGATGAAGACAGGCTGAGAGAGTTGGGGTTGCTCAGCCTGGAGAACAGAAGGCTCTGAGGAGACCTCAGGGCACCTTCTGATATCTGAAGGGGGCTTATAAGAAAGATGGAAACAGACTTTTTACATGGGCAGATAGTGAGAGAACAAGAGGGAATGGTGTTAAACTAAAAAAATGGAGAGATTTAGATTAGATGATAGAAAGAAATTCTTCATTGTGAGAGTGGTGAGGCACTGGCACAGGTTGCCCAGAGCATCTTGGGATGCCCCACCCCTGGAAGTGCTCCCAGCCAGGCTGGACAGGGATTTGAACAAGCTGGCCTGGTGGAAGGCATCCCTCTCATGGCAGGAGGGTTAGAACCAGATGATCTATAAGGTCCCTTTCAACCAAAACCATTCCATGGTTCTATGGTTACCCTCTCCCTCAACAGGCCCTAATGGAAGAGTCACTTCCACATGCCAACTTAATGAGGCCTGGTCAGCTGGTCATAGCAATAATAACTGGACAGCCTTAAAGCACCTTTTATTCCCCAAGTGTTTGTTGCTGCCAGCTCATCACCTCGATCCTCTTTGACCAGATGCTCCTGACCTTAGTCCTGGATCCTCTTGCCGTGTTGACAGGGATCTGTGTGAGATGCTTTTGGGGAGCACCTATAGGGGGATACAGGTGGAAGACCACTGAAATGAAGCCAGGACTCTATCAGCAGCTTAATGATAAGATCAGTGGCACTAGGTGACACTAAGGAGAAGAAGTAGAAGGAATATTGTGTTTAATTGGAACACTAGGAGTAAAAAAAATTGGCCTATTCGTCTAAACGGGATTTATCCCACTGAAGAAAACAACATGCCTTTCTTACTGTCATGGTTTGACCTTGGCTAAGTGTCAGGCACCCACAGCAGCTGCTCACTCGTTCCCTCCCCTGCCACAGCTGGGCAGAGGAGGGAAGGAGAGGCGGAAAAAAAACCCCAGGGAATTAACCCAAAGGTCCATGAGTTGAGATAAGGAACTGGGAGAAAACGCTCCAAGGACAAAAGCAGGCTCAACTTAAGTTGCAAAGTGAAATTTATTACTACCAGAGTCAGAAGAAGAATATGAAAAGTAAAACTAAACCTTTAAAAGACACTGTTCTTTTCCCTCCCCCCCCCCCCCTTCCCCCCCCCAACAGTGGTGGGGGGGGGGA
>VYZT01032219.1:0-79075 GCA_013400735.1 Pomatostomus ruficeps | reverse complement strand
CCCATGGACTGCAGGGGGGACACCCCGCCTCACCATGGGCTCACCACGGCCTGCAGAGGAATCTCAGCTCCAGTGCCTAGAGCACCTCCTGCCCCTCCTTCTCCACTGACCTTGGTGTCTCCATGTTGTTTTCCCTCACATGTTCTCACATCCTCCTCCTTCTCTAACTAAAGGCATCTGCGTGCACATTTTGTTTTGTTTTTTCCTTAAATATGTCATCACAGACGCATCACGAACATTTTTAATTGGCCCAGATATGGCCAGTGGCATGTCCATCATCTTCAGAGCCATCAGAGATTGGCTTTGCTGGAAATGGTGAAGAATTCCAGAAGCTTCTCACAGAAGCCATCTTTATGGCCCCCTTCCCACTACTAAAACCACAACACTTACCCTGCTCATTTTCTTTGCAATTGTTGCAAATTGCCCATGGTGCAATTCAGTGCACATGACCTTTAGAGAAAGTATCACTTTCAGTCTTCTGCACTGAAGTCTCCCTTCCCTGCTCACTCTCACATGCAAGACTTCTGCAAACAATGTGGTATGCAGCAGGAATCTTCTGTTAGGCAGAGAGTTTTCCACAATTACATAAGTTCAGCCTGAGAGCTGATGCAGAGGTAGCTGAAAATGTGAGAGTGAGATTTACAGTAATATAATTAGATCACTTACAGTAAGAGGGAATGCTCTTTCCTGCGTTAGGACAAATACCATAGGAGCCTCCCACTACTCCGCCTCTGAGTCATCTTTCCAGAGGCACTTCTGAGAGCCAGCCACCCTCAGGTGTTAAGCAGTATTTGTTTGTGCTGTGGGTGAAAAATGTGTACATGCACACACAACCCAAACTTGATTAAGCAAACAAGGGCAAAGAAACCAGAGGGCTGTGGTTTCTTTGAATGTCTGTCTGTCTGCCTGGTGACAGAGCCAATGTTTGCAGTCTCAGCCACAATACCTTGACTCATCACACAGTCTAGAAGCAGTGTTCACCCCGGGGAGGGCAGAGCTGAACTGCACATGCACAGCAGAGAGCAGTGGGGAGAGCATTGTCAGCCTTGTCAGCCCTTCCTGTGTCTCCTTTGCCACGCTCATCCCTGCTGTGGTAAACCAGGAGTGCAGGACTTATCACAGTGGCATAATCCATTGCCTTAACTTCTGCCAGGTTAAATAACTTTGAAAACACTGCTTTGGCCTAAGGATTGAAACACATGGTTTGGAGCAACCCAAAGTTCCCTTCCAGGTTTTGCCTGGGCAAGTTGTTTATCTTTGGTGTACCAGCAATAGAGTAGTGTCTCTTAGTACACAGTTAATGATGGCTTGTATGCATAATAAACCTTATCTACCTCCCAGGCAAGTTGTGAGAATGGATGGATGTTTTTGAGGAGTTTTGTAAGCTGTCCATGAAAAGGGTTACAAGCATGCAGTGTGTAATTTCTGCCCTTATCTTACACAACCATCCAGGTATTGAAGGAGCTTTGTCTTCACACACACAAGGCAGAAAGGGCATACTGCAACACCAGACTTGCAGGAAGAAGTAGGAGAGAAGGTTTCCACTCCACAACAGCTCCAGGCAAGACTCAGTTCTTCTTCCAAGTGGAGCTAGGTATGGAACTGATGTGACCTTTTTTATTCTACATCACCTATGTGAATAACAGGTACTGGGTAATCTACAAAGGCCTGGAAGTAGGGACCAGAAACTGAGACAGCTTTGTTCCACCTGACTGCTACAGCCACTGGGCTACAAAGCCTCTGCTTCGACCCTGCTTTAGTCCTGTTAGCTTCTATTGGCAGTGTGGCACAGCTTTAATTTGACCAGTGGAAAGCTCCCCTAGACCTACTGAAGGAATTTAGCACCAATGATGAAAGTCATCTGAAATTGCGGGTAAGATCCATAGAAACGGCCCGTACTGTTCACCTCTGAGTCATAAAGAGACTTTTTTTTAAGCAACACATGCCAGGTTTGAGCATAGCTGCATCTAAAGAACAAGACAACTTTGGAGGCAAGTGGTGTTCTGACATAACATACTGATCTGAGTCATTACTTGGCTCAACCAAGCCTTCTGTTTTCAATTAGAAGATGAAATTAGAGAATTACCTATAAGCAGTAGTGAGGACAGTCAGGACAACTACAAACTATGACAACTGCCCTGTGAATAAAATTCTGAGTAATCCTGGCATGAGTGGCCAAGGGTGATTGTAGCTGACCTCTGGCTCCAAAGAGTGCTAACAGCTTCATAGCACTGAGACATATATGAGAAAGTGCCTAAACTCTAAATTTTTTCAGTTTACATTAACAAGGGAAGCAATAGTCTCTTTATTATATAGGTAAAAGAGCCAAAGTTCACAAGTAACTTTCTGGAGGTCATCCACGAGCTTGTGGCAGAGGCAGGACCTGATTAGTGCCTTTTTCTTCTCCTTGGGATATCTGTCCTCGGCTTTGAATATAAATGTGCTGATTCTAAAGATCTAAGAGGCCTGGCAAAAGAAGTGAACTTGTGGACTAAAAACTCAAAAGGAGAATGGGAGGGAGGTATGTTCTCTGTGTGTGAGAGAGAGATCTGAAAGTGCCTTTAGAAAAAATGAGGATGTGAACTCCTATAGCTCAAAATAAGGAAATAACACTGATGCTTTCTCTGGGAGTGGTAAAGTGGTTTTTGCAGAGCTCATGTGTCAGCTTCTGTGTAAGTGAACTTCATCCTTCCTTCCTTCCCAGGTAAATTCCTACTGCACTTGACAAAATGTGTAGTCCAAAGAAAGCAGGAAAAATCCTTGTTACTGGCAAAATCTTAAGCAGTCACAGGATGATTATGTGAAAATGCCCTTATACAGCCCCTGTGGGACAACCATGTTAACAGTAAGCTTTTACTGTGGTTTTTATGGTTGGAGTTTCAGTAGATACACACAGTTCCATCAAAAAAGACTAGATCTTTTTATTAGTCTTTAGACTTAGGGATCTCCCTAGGGGCTAAACCATCATCCTACTTTTATGATGGAGGCACATTTTCCTCATGATTTCTGGTCTAAAGCCTTGTTGCATGGTTGAGAGCAATGCTGTATGCAATGGGAGTGTAATTCTGCTGTCCCATTTCAGAGGCTCCTGAGATCTTGCCCTGTCTATTCACAGGGAGCCATGTGAATTTACAGATGAAAAATCCCAAAATATTTGTTCTGAACATCTGAAAAGCACCCTGAAACCATGCTTCCTAAGGCTAATGGCAATAAAATATTCGTTTCAGTGGGAAACGGATTCATTTTAAGCAGAGCAGAATGAAATTACATGCAGTATGAATGGTTAGACTTGGCAAGTAGCCAACAGTCTCATGTATGTAATTTCACCATTATTTTAAGAACAGACTAAACTCCTGTTGTCCTCAGTATGGCACAGTAGCTTGCCAAGGAAGGGCATATTCAAATACAGACAGAGTTAAATTAATGATTTTGCCCTTCATTGTTAAAACAGCTCAATATTCATGGAATACTCTTAGATTAATTTTGTTTTATTTTATTGTATTGTATTTCATTTCTTTTGATTTATGTTTCTATTTTATTTTCCTTTCTTCAGATTTTACTCTATTTCTACAGGTTACCAGGGAACAGAAAGGGAAGAAAGAGCAAGAGTCTGATATGAAACCATTGCAATCAGGGAGCAGACTTTCTTTTGCTTCAGTCTTGGATCAGACCTTGAGCAAGGTTGTGTGCTGGTAACCAATCCTTTGAAAAGTTTTCATTTAATCTCTGACACAAAAAAGTCCCTCTGTCACCTTGTCAAAAATGTAAAAAAAACCCCAGGCAAATCATATTGCTTAAGCACTGGAACATGTTATTAGGAAAAGCTGTACCAATCACAATGACAGTCCACATGCCAAAGGTTGGCTTTTCACTCAAGTCAGTGGTCCTGGTGCTAAAATCCAAACCCAAGCTGAGTGATTTTTTCAGGAAACTCAAAAACAAGTGTTAGGACCTCCTGCTTTTCACTGCAGATGGGATCTGAGTGACAGACTCTTATTTGCTGGGAAGTAGCATAGAAAGTAGGCTGCATTGTGTTTCCTTGACACCAGCAGGCTAAACAGTGGCTTGTGAGAAGGTCCAGTAGTTCTCAGAAGTCTATCCTACTTTAGGTGAGATGAGTTTGTTTTCTGAACTCTGGCAAAGAGCAGCTGATTTTGTAGAAGGGGAATATGCAGAGTGAAACCACTACAAACACTGATCCTACCAGAAATAACCAGCCCTCCCTTCCCCCTGGTTAGAAATTGAGAGTACAAAAATTCCAGTGATTCATTCTCTTATCTACCAGAATGGGGAGAAAAACCCCACCTAAATAAAAGTGAAATGTTTTACTCAGACACATGGCTTCACATGAAATTCTGTTAACCTCTTATTTTTTGGAAGTTTGTAGAAGACAATGAAGCCTGAAATTTCAAATTCAGTTCCTTCCTAAGAATTCCTCTGAAGCACATGTTCTAGCAGGCTCTCCCTGACCAACTTGGTCTCATGAGCTCACCAATGACCTTCTCTATTGACAAGAAGAAAACTTCAATGGCTTATCCTGTCTGTGTGTTTTTTCTTGAGAAGAGACCTGTCTGGCAGAGTGACAGGCCTTCCCCCTTACACCCTCAGCTGTCTGGCAGCAAGCAGACAAGTTCCTCTTATAGTGAGAGTCCTGACCTCTTCTTTATACCATCATGGTTACAAATAGAGACAGAAAGAAAAGTGCCAATATTCAAAAGATATCTTCATATAATTAGTTTTAAAACTTGACACATATATATTACACATGGGGAAGGGATAACCTGATCTGGTTTTTTTTATCTTTTCCTGTTCCAGTAGTTACTGATCATTAGTTAAATTATAATATTAAAGTCCTGATGTTTCTAACCTGATTACAGTCATTCATTCCTAGCCCTTTCAATGGCGTTCAAAGTGAATCATATAAATTTGTGTGAGTGTGTGTGAAACCAATAATCACAAACCATTGATGCCACCACTGCCACTCATGGGATTTTATTTCAAATTATTTGTGTCTTGTCTTCTAAGTATTTCTCATCTTTCCTTTTTGAGTGGGTTTTTTTGATGCTGAGAGTTCTGATTACACTGTAATTCATTAAGGAATAGAAAGGGCTACAAACATATGATTTCATAATGCATCAGAGGGTTTGTGGCTGTTATGCCAGAACTACAAAGTGAATGCTGTGCACTAGTTGGGTGTGAATGCAGATGAAAACGGATTTAAACATATGTATGCAATGGGTAGACACTATTGTCAAACCATCAGAAGCTTCCTTAATGAGCCAGGATTTTTATGAGTCAAGAGAAAGCACAATGCAGACAGGCAAACTGAGAGCTGCAGCAGCTGACCCAGTGACCACATTTCAGACATAAAAAGTCAGTGATCAAGATGGCCAGTGAAGTTCCCAAGCAAACAGATGCTGTGGTAAAAGTCCCTTAAATTCAGTGTTTGGTCTAGACATGAGTGAGAAGTGAGGAGGAGTGGGAAATAGATTTAGCAATTTTAAGGCATAACACACTGTCATACCAGGTCAAACAGGTTCAGTAGTCCATTTTGCTCTTCTCATTGTGTGTATTAAGGCCTTTTTAATAGTTCTGATCAGTTGCCTTGTTCTTCTTCCTATATCAGCTGTCAACTCGCTGGTGAAATGATGACTTAGTACACAGCAAAGGTGAATTTGTGGCTGTCAGTCACATAACGTGCACTTATCTCCTTCGAAGATGTGTAGTATTTGTACACCCAGGCCTCAAAGTTTCATGTCATGAAACCTGTAATGACACCTGTAATGACACTTTCATCATCAGCAATGGCATTTTCCAGGAGATTTTATTCTTGTGTGTTATTCACATCAGTCTTTGCATGCTAAAAAAATGTTTCAATTAATTGACAGCTTATACATTGATGTCTGCAGGGGAAGAAATACATGCGGTTATTTGGTAATCATTTCTTGACTGTTAAATGGCCACTTGCTAAAACTCAGTCAGATTCGGAATTAATTGGCACACCCACTGGCAACCTCAGCAAAGAAGTCCAGGAGCAATAATAAAATATTCTCTAACTTACCAGGAAGGTTCCTCCAGGTTTGACTGACTTTAAGTACATGGACTGCTCTGCCTGAGCACATCTATAGTACTGTTGTTTTTCTCTCTCTTGTACATAGTTTAGAGACTTTGGGGTTAACCTTTAAAAGCTGTGGTTTTCGCTCATTTTTAGGTGTATGCTGCTCTGCAGGATCTAAAGTTCTGATACAAGTCCCCAGACTCTTCACAGAGATTAAAGAAGGTCAACTCTGCATGCTTAACTAAGAGCATTTCTCCTTTGTTTACTAAACGACTCAGTAATTAGGTCTGTATCAAGAGACAGGCGTCTGCCTATTAAATTTATTCAAGGAGATTTCGTATTAGTTGCTCTTGAAGTGCTTTTCACTCTCCATGGAACTGATTTGATACTTCTAGGTCTGTTTAGCAAAATAAGTTAGGCAATGCCGAGCTCAAGGCCATGATGGCCGCTGCGTTCCTGGCGGAAGGGAAAGATCCGTTCCCTCTAAGTCAAAGCCAAGCTTAGTCAGCGCTGCTGCTCTTCTACCCTTCTCCATCCAGCTCGTCTGAGCAGGGAGCCAGCTCTCAGGGCTGAACTCGGTAAAGACTAACCCTGCAAAGAAAAACAGTGAATACCCAGCCAGCCAGCTTGGCTCCCTAGCCGGGCTCGTGGTGGGAGAGGGAGTAGGAACACACACCTGAGGTACCAGGCTTGTAGGTCCTCATTAGGACCAACTTCCCTCTGGATCTGGGCTTTCAGGCACATGAAGGTTCGGGGAGGAGAGGATACCATTACATGGGGGTTTGAAGGTCTTAATTTTAGAGCAGAGAGTGTAACCTCTAGAGTTCTGCCCTTCATTCTCCAGGTCCCTGCTCTTGTTTCTGCTCTACATTTCAAATAGAAAAGTAGCATGCAGACGGTCAGGATCAGCACAAAAGAAAATGTTTCTCTGCTTGCAAAGCTGCTCATGTGTTTGTTCCTCTTGCTTTCAGAAGTCCCCATCTCCAGCTGTGATGTGCTTTCCGCTATGAATCTGACACTTCTCAGCAGACTCGGTTAAGGAAGTGGCATAAAAACTTAATTTGTACAAAACGTATGCATTTTGACCTAAGAGATGCCTGCAAGTTGGATGGGATGACCATGGAGAATGTAAGGAAACTTTCTCTATTTACATCCTCCATGAAAAACCAGGACACAAGAGCAGTCCTTCTGCCACAGGCCAGTTTTTTCTCAATGCCCTTCATGACACAGACCACTTTAAAGGGGGCTGGAAGGCACTCTTTGTCAAATTTCTAGTAACACATCATGGATCAAGTTTAATTTTTTTTTTCTGAACCAGAGTTACCAACCCTAATTGAAACCTGACAATGTTGCCGATGCCAAATTTCATGAGAACAAAGTTACTTAAATAAAAATAAAATGATTAATTCCCCACTCAGTGCACTGTCAGTTACTGGTACTCCCCACGC
The DNA here is from genome assembly GCA_013400735.1 of Pomatostomus ruficeps. Taxonomy (NCBI): domain Eukaryota; kingdom Metazoa; phylum Chordata; class Aves; order Passeriformes; family Timaliidae; genus Pomatostomus; species Pomatostomus ruficeps. The sequence goes on along the minus strand of VYZT01032219.1, from coordinate 71,569 downwards.
TTAAACCCTGAGGTAGCTAATGGCATTAACACATGAAAGAAATCATCAACATGCTTTTGACTCCCATTGGAATCCTTTATTAAAATAGTCCTGACACTTTTTTTTCTCTGTTTGTAGAGCTGGTATGCCAGCAGCCACAAAACCAATGCTCTGACCAACAGCGTGGTAATTCCCAGAAACACAGAATTTGTTTAGACTGCTCCAGACAGCCACCTTGACCAGGTAACCTCTTCTGGGCTTTGCAATGCCAAATGGGTATCTGTTCTGGCAAGGCAGGACCACACTCCAGCAAGGAGCACGGCTCTCCCAGAGCTGCATTCAGCAGGCAAGAGGAAAGAAAAATGCCTCCTGTTTATGACCATCTTGTGCAGCTGCTCTGGAGACTTTTCTATTATTTTTCTCCTGACCCAGGGTACACACATTGTCATAGCTTCCATGCTCAGTGGCTGAGGAATCATCAGGAAAACCCACTGGTGCTGGAGGGGCTCTCAGAGCTGACAAACAACCCACCAGCCATTAGAATAAAACATGCACAGAAAAGGGAGAAAATACAGAGACTGGTGGTAGTATTGTCTTCTGTGAAATAAAAGTGGTGGTGACATATTGTCAAAAATCATTTCCAACAACCAAATGTCCTCTTACGTGGAAGAAAAGAAAGGACAAGTTGTGAGCTTCAGCCTTCCCCTACACTGTCTTTGTGCCACATTGCTTGCTTTCCCTTCCTACCCTCCTTCTCTCACCCTGCACCAGTCTTTTTCACCCCACAAAAATATATGTGTGTGCTTGGGGGGAACAAGCAGGTCTTGCTGCAAGAAGCACTTTAGCCCAGCTGTTCAAGCTGCGGATTCACCTCCAGACTATAGGCAAGTGGCCTTTATCCAGCCCCTGATCAGAAGGGTTGAGAAGGGAAGCGAGCTTTAACTAATAAAGAGTTTACTTTGGAAACATGCACATGCTCAGGTAAAAGGTTGTGGTCTTAAACAAAAAAAACCCATTCATCCTTATGCTCATCATATGGAATTATCTTCTAAAATTATAGCACCCATTTGTAAGCGCTGTCACATTACACAAGTGTTTACCTACTAACATATTGCCTCCCTACCTCTTGGGTTACTCCACAGCATTTTACTACTTTCAGAACTGTAGCTCCTGAGACCCATTTATAGTGTTGGCCAGGTCTTTGAAATGAAACCAAGACTACTACCAGAGAAGCAAAAACCATTAATCCAAAGGCAACTGAGAGAGTGATAAGAGACAACTAAGTCAGTGGAAGTGTCTCTAAATCCAGGACATAAATAGTCCAACTCTCAGATGATCTGCTATTTTCAGACAGCTTCAAACTCCAAATCATTGCAAAATCTTACAGTGGTGAATCTTCCCCATAGCTCCTCTGTTGCACTGAAATCCCTAAGGATTTGTGGGAGAGATATATTTCAAAATTGCATTTTTGGGAGGTCTTGGGTGGAATAACAAGTCACATTTCCTGCAAAGCAAAAGTTCAAAAAATTTTAATTTGCAACCACAGAAGCAATTTTTTAGTGTCTTGCAGCTAATTTGCAGAGATTTGTACAGTCCAGAAAATACTAGACAGACATAGCACATGGCAGTATGTTAAAACTGTATTATAATAGTAATATACAATTTATATTTTCATGCATCTAGTCTAACACAACACTTCACCTTAAAAAAAAGCCAAATTAATGCCACCATCATTTTCTTCCTGTCATTCAACCGCGGTGAACTGGGCATATTAAGAAAAGTATACTCTGAGTTGCCTCCCCTCAAATAATCCCTCTTCCTCTGTTTCCCTTCTGCCTCTTGCTTTCAGTGGCCTCTCTGTGGTTGTGCCGTGCTGCCCGTGTCTTCCAGAGGCAGCTCGGAGTAGCCCCACAAGAAGAAGTGGTTCCTTCTATGGGGAAAGAATACTTGAATTTCCAGTGGCTCAAATAACGTGTTTTAATTTTAGCAATTGACACTAAACTTCAGCATACGGATCCCTCCTGTGGCCTTGACTCCAGCACTCCAGCTTTTGGACATAAGAAAGTATAATTCTGCTGTCTGTCTGTGGTTATGTTCTCTATATAGCGGTGAGAAACATTTTGCCTACACAAAAGCCTGGTCTGGCTGGACTTTCAGCATTATTTAGAAGGGGATTTGTCAGGAACACAGGGCAGTATTTAAGTTCAGCACCGCTCCGTTTTTTAAACTCAGCTTCTTTAACACTAACACCCTACTTCACCAATCCTTGAGTGTTTGCCTGCTCAGTTTGAGCCATGCTGTGCCCTCATGAGAGTGGCTGCCCATGGGCAAATGGCAGAGCCTGAGACAGGTGTCACTCACCCTTCTACAAACCATTTCTTGTGCATTGCTTTGTGTTTGACCTGGTTTTGGGTGCATGAGACTTATTTTTACCAGGTTGTATAGACTGTGCCTATGTACCCTTAATTAGCTCATGAAGTAATTAGACACTCATTTGGGATGTTAAGCAACCACAGCCTGCACAACTATTTGTGCATGTAAGCCTTGCTGGGGTAGGTTTGTCTCAGCACACATATATTGCTGCAGTTGCCATTCCTTGCAGCAAGCATAGAAGACTTTCTCTTATTTTTCTTTCAGTTGTTGAGATAAAGCAAGTGGTTCAATCCAGGGCTCTACATGAAGAAAATTAAAATGTCCATCTACCTTAGAGATAAATGTCTTATCTGCACATCCTTGGTGAGAAAGTGGGGTCTACAGCTGTAGACCAGAGTTTGAGCTCATTGCTACCTCAGCTTTGACCCACATCACTGCAGGCGCACTTTGGATGCTACCCACCAGGGTCAGCAAGACTCACTCTCCTGCCATGGCCTCTCTTCCCTGTGGCTCCATCTAGCTCCCAGCTCTGGTTTTGTGCTTTCCCTTACTCAGCCTCCTGTGTGCTACATGAGAAAGTTGTGCCCTTCCTCGGGCTGCATGCTCAGGGCTGCACTGAGCTGTGCATGGCCCCGTTCTGCACAGGTGGCTCCCAACCCAGTGACACCTAATGTACAAAGTCAAAGTGTGGTTTTGGTTTTGGACATGCAAAGCACAGCTGCCTGGGTCTAGCCAAAACCACCTTTCCCTCTGCCTGCTCTAGCCTCCACTTTCATCTCAGCATTCAAAAGCATGTCCCCTCTGGGATTTATTTCGAGATGTGCTGTTGGACTGAAAAAGGCACAAAAGACCTCTCACTTTCTTCCTGGAGTATTAGCAGAATAACAACTGCAAGCAGTCCAAAATGTTCTTCTTGTCCTTTTCTTCTCTCCTGTCATAAGTGTTACTTTTGGTGGTGGTTGTTGCTTATTAACCCCGCAAACCTCAATTACAAAGTCTTGAGGAAAAAAACTCAACAGTTGTTTTTTCCAGAGCTGGCATTGTGTACTTCTTGCCCGCAGCACGTAGTGGTGTTGCTTAACAATCAACCTAAATACTCTTTGTCCCTTCGCTGCTGAATACATTACGCCCATCTGACACCTCGTCTCCTAGACCAGCTGGGAAGTTTAATTAACTCTGTACTTAGGCAAATCATTGCAAAAATTCAGGAAGGATGAGCTTAGGTGGACGTGGTGCTACCTCTAAGATTACTGCTGATCTGCTGAGGGCAACATCCGCTGGGGGATACTCGGTGTCTCCTCTTCCATGGCTAAGTAGGTGCTTGGGCTTGATGGGTAGTGGCTCTTTGTGAACCTTAATTACGGTGATTTATGAGAATAGTGAAATCTCAGAAGCCTAGCTGTGAATGTCCACCTTTCTCCTCCAAATTTGAGTGGTCCCATAGCGGGCTCTGCTGGTAGTACTGGCAGTACCAGAAATGCAGCCTCTAAAAAAGGAATTCCAAACCCAAACAAATTTATATCTATCTATATGTATATAGATATAGATAGATAGATATACACACACATATATATATGTATATGTATATATATTCCTCATTCCTTTGTCACTTTCGTATTTGCTAAAAAGAAAAAAAAAATTATGCAACTTACTCTTTGTTTAGCAATGCACTTAATTCCCATAAAAGAAACAAATGATTCATTGCAGCTCAATGCTTTACCTCCTGGACGAATGGTCTTCGAATTAGGAATGGGAAATCGCTAAAAGGCTAAATAACTCAGTATTTTTGAGAATGAACAGCCTTCTGAGAGACATGAAATATTGCTTTCCAGATTTTCCATCACCAGATCTTGGAAAAAACATGCGATCCCTTGTGAAGCTGCTGACATGGTGCCATTATGATCAGTGTCTGTGTAGATAGAAGTGGAAAATCCATACTTGCTCACAGGAAACAAATGCAGATTCCTCATATGGGATATGAGTTGGATGGAAATAATCTTTCACCCTCTGATTAAAACAAAAAACAAGAAAACAGGAAAACCCAAACCAAACCAAAAAAAGAACTTCACAAAACAATGTTTAGAAAGAAGAGTGAAGAGGAAATTTGACTAATGCTGTAAAAGAAAATTACTCCAAAGGTGTCTGAGATCAACTTTCCTTTTACAATTCCCAGATTACAAATTTTGTTTACAGAATTCTAAACAAAAGGTTTTTCTGTAGCCTGTCTTCTTAGAAGTATAAATAGGCAAATGACAAGAATCTGAATAGGAAAGGTTGGATTTTTCATAGTGAATATTTATTAAATTTTATCTATGATCACATATAATAAAGTTTTTTCTGTTTTCCCTCATCGGTACTTCAGAGAAGGAAATGCAGTACTGACAACAACTAGTTTCTGCTTCAAGATTTCAAGGATTAAAATAAATCTGAGGTATCTAATAAAAAGGAAATATAAAAAATTACTTGTTTTCTAAAGCACTGAACTGGGACATTATAATTCTTCTTAAGAGCATTGTTTTCTCAAGCACTGAATCTCAATATTTCATTTTTACTCAAAAATTTTCACTGAGACAAAGACAAAGGTTTTTTTCAGGAATAAAACTAGTTTGAGAAGAAAAAATAACCTTCATCCTTAACGTCTTCCTTTTGTGCCCAAAAAGGCTGCAGAGTTCTAGATTTCAAAATATATTTTCAATGCTTTTTAAAAAACCTTATACTATATGATTACATCATTATCTCAATTTCAATTTATGCTGAAATTTATATTCAAATTACTCTACTTAAAAAATGTGGTGTTGCAGTGATTCACATCTAGAGTCAGTGTAGTGAATCAGTCCAGACGTTTATAATTTAACATTCTTTCCTGGATTTTCTAAATTTGTTTAAAAATATCTCCTTTTGTCTTGCAAGCTCTGTATTTCATAAGCCTGCTCAGCCTGTTAATAATGAGGAAAAGGGATGTCAGCAGTTTCTACATTTCAATTTATCTTTGTTTATTAGTTAAGAATTAGTTTCTTTTGTATTTAGTGTTACTACTTCGAGTATCACCACCACCCACTTAACAATTTTGGACCTTCCCTGTTCATCTTACACCTTGCATATATTTAGATGCTATCAGGTGCCTTGACAGTTAAAATACTTACGGGGAAAAAATTTCCTATTTTATGTTAACCAAAATTTGGTGCAAAAACTCTTGGTTCCCTCTGCTATTATGCTCTGCTGATCTGGCTTCAAATGGATGTTTACTCTTGGAAAAGGACAACACAAATTAAAACTAGAACAAATGCACAAGAATTAGACTTTTTATCTCTCGCATTTCTCAGAGAACATTTGGAATTATTATCACTCCAAAAGGAAAAAGATGCATAAAAGTACAAAACATAATATTTTTATTTGAAAATGTGGCTTTAATACCTCAGAAGGGTTTAGTTTGGGTGCCTTCCATCTCCCAGGTATTTAAATATTTGATTGATGGTTCTCTTTTGCAGGTCCTTGGACAACTGAAATATCAGTCCTTTTAATCGGCCACTAAAGAGTCTGTGCTTCCATGGGGAGATTTGGTGGTGACTACACTGCTGAAGCTTGAAAACCACTGATCGGTAGCCTAGGACAGAGGTGATGGGCAGCTGCCCCTCTGGATATCACGTCCCAGCCATTAAGGCTGCTGGCCAGATGGAAAGTCTCATCCTTGGAGGATGCAGACGCGCCATGCTGGGCTTTCCTAGGAGGTCCAGCACTCACTTGGGCGGGCGACACAAACCCACGTGCCTGGTGAAATCCCTTGGGAAGGGAGATGGATTTTCCATTTTGAGCCTGTCTCACCTCTTGTCTGGATGCCAGGTAATTCTTACCTGGAAGCTTGGGAGCGTCTGGCACCACACTGGCTCCTGCTGGTTTTCCAGGAAGGTGATGAGAGGAAACTCCCCGCAGCATTCCCAAGGGCACGTGTGAGTCATGGCATCCTACAGCTGGGGTCAGAGCCTTACAGACCATCTGTCTGTCTGGCTACAACCCAGACTGTACAACCCAGTCTGTGGCAACCATCCTGTCACCCCAGGGGGTATGGATGGGAAGATCCTTTGCAAAAAAGGCCTGTGCAGAAATGAGAGCCAGCCCAAGAGGGTGAGAGGGTAGGTATAGGAACAATGGCCACTCATCTGAGAAATAAACAGAAAGCAGCTCTTGGAGCTTCCCTCTCACATTGCATTTGAACACAGAAGTCTTCTGGAAAACATCCTCAGAGAAATCCAAATGGGCTTGAAATGTAAAGCCTTTTAATTGATAGCCTTTAAACTGCTCTTTGATCTTTTAAGCATGAACCAAAAACCCTCAGGTTTTTTTAGTTTGAAAAACTTACCTGAACTTTTGCTCTGTACAAATAATGTCTGAGGCTGAAGTGCCAAAAGTTTGGAGGAAAAAAAATTGTTAAACTGTTCACAACTTCACATACTCTGTGTTGAATCATTGGTTTGAATTGCAGGCAGTTACTGTGGGCTGAGACATAGGTATGACTTGTTTTCGCAGCAAAGTATTCATATATGAACAAAAAAAATTATTATGCTTTCAACTTCTTTTTTAATTTTGTTGTGTAAGTTCAAAAATCATGTGAAGTTATCTCCACAATGTTTTGGTTGGAGCAGTTAAAACTTCTTTTATCTTTGATGGTAGCAAAGCTGTGAACATACTCAAAATATATGTTCCCATGAAAAGTCCCACTGACTGCAAAAAAGAAAGAGAATGGATTTTTCTCTGGACTACATATTTGTTTGTCATTGACTAAAAAAGGGCGTGAATCTTCTCAGAGGGCTTTTGCTGCTTTTAAAATGCAGCAATGACAGAATATCCAATGCAATGTTTTACCAAAATTTCCAAAGCCTTTCCCTGGAATATACAGGGATTATGTTCTCAGGATGAATACAGTATCACCAAGTTAGCATTTACAAAGAGAACTAAGGAAAACACATTTTACCTCTCCCCACCAATATCCTTTCTTATCATTATAACCTAAATTTTGATAAGAATTTTTTTGTTGTTACTTTGAAGAGTGCATTCTGCAGCACTCATTTTTCATTAAATTCTTTCTCCATAAAGGGCAGTTTGGAACTGGAAAGGCAAAGACACTTGTGGAGTGTGATTCCTGGGCTGTGGACTCCAGCTGTGGCTCAAGAAGGTGCTTTTGTCAAGTGGGATGCTCCTCTCTTTATCTGTGGAGAGTCCTCAGCTGTTTCACTGTGGATACCCTCCATGTAATTGGTAGCTGGTAGCCACTGTGGGCAAAAAGAGACCTTGTCATCATTCACACAGCTACATTTGCACTGCTTGCACTAAAGACAAGAGAAATTAATAGGATTATTTCATATGACCAGCAGCAATCACAGGCTATAGAGTTACCTCCGGTTATTCCTGCATCAGCTTTCGTAACCTGTGGCTGAATTAGAACACATCTTTTTTTAAGAGAGAGCTGTAATCTTGATTTATTCATTTGATTTTATTTCTTTGCTTTATTCCCTTGTGGTTTGAATTAGTTCCAGCTATGTATTTTTGTTTGAAATGGAATTCCTAAATTCCCAAGTGAAGTCGATCAGGCAGCAAGATGTACTCTTGGGCATATATTGCACTTCTTGTCCTGGGCACAGACACGGTGAATTCTTGGCTCTATTTATGATTGCTCCAGTATGCCCTGAAACTGAAATGGAAAAGGCTGACATGGCTGTGGTGAAACACAGTACATGGAACACTCTGTTGTGACTCAAATACATGAGTTTCCCTTTAAAGTATCTCTGGTTGCAAACAGTCCTGGTTGTCAGATGTGCCCTTGCTGTGGGGTCTCACAACAGGATAGATTGCCACAGCTCACCTGTAGGCTCTTGGGAAAGCATAGACCAAGAAGAAATCTCTTCCTTTGTGCCCTAAGGGATGAATGCTGGTGCCTGCACCACCCTGGCTCCCTAGCTCTGAAATTAGCTCCGAGTGGAAACCTGGCTTCTACAGGATAGGGTTCCTATCAGGAGGTAGAGTATGTTTGTTTAATTTGGATTTTCAGCTGATCTTTGCTGTTGATAGATACACTCCCGCCATGGAGGAAAGGAGTATGGTGATGCTACTCTCTATGGGTGATTTTATACAAGATTTGGCCTTTAAATTTCTAGGTGTCTAGCTTTCTATTACAGCTGTAAACCATCTAAGGCTACTTTACTATCCTGCTCCACTCATCTTTGTCCCCTTTCCAGCCAGGAGTGCTGATGGGGGCACACTTTAGTAATGCAGGTAACCTGCTGCTATGCTATGTTTTCTGTTTATATGCTAGTCTCAAAGAAAGAATAACTTTGACATATACAGCATTCTTTGCTAGCATCCTATTTCTTATGATCTGATGTGCGATGTTTTACTGATATATCTGACTTTGGCTGTGAGAGAAGAAAGCAGAATAAAGCCAAGAAGGTAGTAAATAGCATACACTACAGAAACATTGAGAAATGCTGAGTGGGTGGGGGAAGGAAATTACTTCAGAGACTGAAGGTATGAAAAGAGGAAATTACTTCATTCCCCACGTTGTCGTGCAGTGTCTCAGCATCCAATCACAGGGAATGAAGCAAATAAACAGGAAAGGAGAAGACGAAGTAGGTCATTCCCCAGGGCAGTGGGAAAGGAGCACTGTGACTGCCCAGAGTGGCTTCAGGAGATGTTCTGAATAGTAAAAGCAAGGAAGGGTGCTTGCAGCCTACCTGAGGTCAGTTGTAACAGCTGCCTGATGTTCCTTGCAAGCTACCTAGGGGATTGGAAAAGCTTGGAGACTTCTTGCTGCTAGCTTAGTCTTACTAATAGGATTTTGGTTTAGATTTTGAGACTTCATTTCAAAGTTATGAAAGTATATGCTTCAAATAAACTCATTATTCCATACATAAATCTTCTGTTAAAGACAATTCTGCGTAAGCTAACAGGTAACACATCTCCTTCCTGTGAACACAGTAATTTTAAAACCAGAACTATGGGGAGTCTCTTGCATGCCCAGTACTGCTGAAGTAGTCCCAGCAGGACAGTCCTTACCAGGAAATTAAACGTGACCTGGTCTGCTGTCTACCTGAAAGGCCATGAGCACAGCAAGAACCTATTTGTCTCTGAAGCGGGACGGCTCCATCAGCTGTGGTCTCTGGCTGCACTAACTTTCAGGATGTGCCCAGGAATGGTTCAGCCTGAGACATGACCACAGAGCACAGACCATTCAAACAATTTAAGAGAGGTTCCATTTCCAGTGCTTGGAAACATTTCCAGTTTCATTTGCTCACAAAGATGGAACTGCAGTGTTTCTGCACTGAGCTGCATGATGTGGTTTAGGGGTCTAAAATCCAGGGTCTGTACATGTGTAATCTCTTCCAATACCTAACACAATCTAGGGAAGTTTCTTTGGCAGACAGTAGTAGAGTGGATTAGAGTCTGAACCACAAGTCTCCAGGGAATAGGTAGCATATTTGCAAGGCTCCCCTCTGGCCTAGCCTGGCTAGTGGCAAAGATCTTGAAGGCTGATAGAGGGGCTGTGGTGCTGCCTCTGGCTGCTCTGCTCACCCTCTTGGTGACTCCTGCCTGAACCAGCCATCAGGAAGCAGCATTCTCTGACTTTGAATCTGTGCCAGCTTCTGCAGCCTCATCCCACCCTGGCAGTGCTTCATTGCTCACTCGGTTGCAGCCTTACTTGTAATGCATGGATTTTTGTAATATTTTTAATCTTGATTTTTGTCTTTTATTGTTACATTCTGAGTCTTCCCTCATTTCCTCAGAGAATTTCAAAACACCTGGTACAGCTGAATAACTTGGCTCCAAGATGCTCTGTTTTGTACTGATTTCTGTGATTAGGATGATAAAAGTTGTGGTATCAGGCAGTGTTTCACTAAGGTCCAGAAACCTATATGAAAGGATAATTCTTTGGGGGCTTCTTTGTGCATGTGATCTATAATGCCGATGACTGGATCAGACCTCTCCTTGGCTGCTTTATATGGCTGCACAGACAGTCCAGGTTTACGACTGGTTTGTGTCACCAAGAGGATGCAAAGCATCCCAAGCATACTGGTGACTGTGGCCTGTTAATTATATTATATTTCTCGATACCTGGGGGAGATCATTGTTCTTCAGACTGGAACGCTTTTTGTGGTCTTGAGTCCTTTTTGATTGCAAGCATAAGAGCCAGTACAAGAAAAGCATCTTTCAGCCAAGTTATCCCACTCATCCAGCTGTTAAAAAATCCCCAGAGGAAGTTAGGGGAAACCCAGACTTTAGGAAAGCCTGAACCTTTGTACTAAAGATGTATTAATAATTGATTTACTGTCCCCTTTTGGCCAGTTCTGCGTTAACTTTTATTTGTTTTTTGACCCTAGGGCTACAGTGCTCCTAGGCCTAACCAGTCTGGCTTACGTGGGTCAGGTCTGGATAAGCCTCTGATCTTTGGAAAAGGGGTCTTACCCTGACTGACCCATTCTACTTTTTGATATTCACGGATCTCTGATCAACACTTTCTCAGAAGAAAACAATTTGGAATGTACATGAAGCAACTTGCTCTGGTATTTTAGGAGATCAGCTTTAAAATGTATCATAAGGTTACATCGAATAAGCTATGAAGAAAAGAATGAATGTCCTTCCTCAAATCAACTGAATGTTTTGCTGTAATCACGAGGCACTCTCTCCTTGTGTCCACAGGGTGAGTAACAAAAATCCTGTTTAAACCTCTCCATTGTTCAAAGAGGCTGTTTTACAAGGAAAACCAAGAACATTCTGAATCACATTAAACTCTTGACAATTGCTTTCTGGCTGCACATTAGTTAAATATGCTCCCGGTTCTTATATTTGAGCGGTCATGCTTTTGACTGTATTTGCTTGATCTCATTCCTGTAAGATCCATAATGAGAAGGAAACTGTAATGACTGGCTCCAGCTAAGTAATATTTTTCTGGAAAAGTCTGAACCTTTGCTACTCGAGACTTAGGTCCTGGTGGTGCCTGAAATGCATGGCAATGGAGGGACGGCATGACAGCACCAGGGCTCAGAAGAAAGACTGGCAAGAACTAGACCAAAGTTAAGGCCTGTCTTACTAAAATGCTCTTTTTGCTGACTAAGTCACGTATTTTCAAGGAAACACTCTAGGTAAGATCTGTAAGGCCATGTTCCCTTCCTTGACAGCAGCTGGGGATAAGGCCTCTCTAGTATCCTTCCTTTTTCCCAGCCCACAGCCCTGAATATATCCCAGAGTTTCCTTGCTGAGGTATGGAAGATGAGTCTCTCTGACTATCCTACTCAAAACAAAAACACATTTGGGAAAAGGATTCAGGATGCTACAGTCCAATACAAAACATTTTGGGAACAAGAGCTCAGGCCATGAGGCAATTCTCTAGTATAAATTTGTAAAAATATAAATATAAAACTCCTGTGAGAGAAATGATGATCTGACCAGGAAACCAAAAGAGACCTTAACCCAGCTGGGAGAAAGATTCAGTTTGTTTGATATTTGGGTGTCATCCTGACAACCACCAAGGCAATAATTAAGTCATTAGTGCTGTGGCTCTTTGGAATTGGTTTACCCTGCAGCAACACACTGCCTGGAGTGTGCTTGTTATGTTGATTTTACTGTGTGTCCTGGTGCAACCAATTGTTATGGATGTTTGGAGTGTTTACCTCAAACCACTGGAAAAAATTGAGTCGTTTACCATAATAAAGGGGTAGCGATGATTTCACTACAGTCTGTGTTTTAACAGTTGTCAAACATAATTATTAAAGGAAAACAATAGCTGATGCTGATCTCTCTGGACTTCTGCTCGACCTTGGTTCACAAACATATGGAAAAAGTAAGAATTATTTTAAAAAAAATAAAATAGTAAGTTTTATAAATACCACTTGCTGGAAAAAAGATCACCCTTGCTTGTCCAGCTGAACCAAACCCAGGCTCAACCACACAGCAGTAGCTGGCCTCTGTTTTTGTCCAGGGGATGCTCGCATGTTCCACCAGCGCCCCGTGGACAGTTTCCCACCGGCTGCCTGCCCCAGGCTCCCCTCCAGTTGCAGCAACTCTCCCTGTGGAGCAAGTGCTGGGGGAGCTGGGTGGAATTCGGGCCATATGAATGTAGCCCCGATGCAATCAATAAAAGGCTATGTTACTTGGATCTCCACATGCAGAAGAGTTAATTGTGAGCAGCTTCATTGAAGTAGGCAGGGTATTTTACTATGGAAAGGTACCCTGGGATATGTACTGAACTCTGGCCACAGAAGGGTTGTGCTCCCCTAACTGAGAGCATATTTGCTGTTCTGCTTGGAAAAAATCAACAACAGAAGCAATAAACAAATGGAGCTATTATCTTTAAAATAAAGGAAGGATTTCCAGTTGGCTGGTTTTCCCTTATAAAACTATTTATGGTGCACATTTTTGTATACGGATAAGAATATTAACATGCAAATAAATCAGTTCTCTGAAGAATGGTGGAAAAAACTTTGCTGATCACATAATCATAGGTATTTTTTCTCTTTTAAGTGGAAAAGACAACAAAAACATGGGATGGAAAAAGTGGTGAGGAAGGTGAACTGTCTAAAGAAATTAAGTGATTATATATATTTCAATTCTGTCTTAATATATAGCTGTCTGGTAATATGAAATCTGTATATCGTGACCTTTTTTAGAATATCTGGTACTAAGATATTAAGTGATTATATATGTTTCAATTCTGTCTTAATATATAACTGTCTGGTAATATGAAATCTGTATATCGTGACCTTTTTTAGAATATCTGGTACTAAGACTCTTAACCCTATTTTCATCTGTGAGAGCCCAGATCTGGTTCTGGACTTGCCTGAGGCAGTAAAACTGCCATGGCTTGAGGTTTTATTTTGCCCTTGCTATAGCCCTCCAAATCTGTACCAGTAAGTATTGCCATCACTTTTGGGAGGTACCTGATCCAAAGACACTACTAGCAGGAAGCTGAAGGCCACCTCATCCTTGGGCTCACTCTGCCGTTGATTAGAAATCAGCTGAAAATGAGTGGAAGCTTATTATAGTCTCATTTTCAAATTAGTTCTTCAAATACCTGGTTTATTCCAGCAAATAGGTTTCAGGAAAAAAAACAGAGAAGAGAGTGAAACCCTTTACCAGTGAGAAGGCAGATGTGCTGACTAAGGTCATGGTGCCTTTGTCACCTGGAGCTCTCCCCAGTGTATCTGAATGTGCCTGGTCACACGTTCCTCAACATCTCTCTGTCCTTCTCACCCTGCTTGGGGCTTCTAATTCTGTTTCTTTGTTTTAAGGCAGTTAATTCCAGCCTTTCTTCTTAGCTGTACTAACAGTTGCTTCTGTGCCATCCTCAAGTGTCTTAGAATCTTGAAGCTGTAGGAAAGAAAAAGTGGGCCTATTTTTACCCCTATTTTACATCAACCTTAGGCTAGCCACTTTTGTGCTAGATGTAACTTTACCCACTGCTGCTTTTTGATTGATCTGTATTTTGCATTGCTGGCTTAGCTGTCCTCATTAGCCCTGTAAGTGGTTAGGAATATTAGCATACAGATAAAAACTTCATTTAACCTACCATGAGTTCTCTTCAGTGCTTGCTAGAGAAAATGAATCAAAGCTCTTCTTTTCATATCTCACCGGCTGGATGTGTATGTGGTTATTATGTCATTCTCCCTTCATATTTCATTTTGGTTTCTATCTTGTCCTGCAAATGACATTTTGGTTGAGTTGCTGAGCTCTGGAATGCATCATTTTTATTTGCACATATATCTGGATGTGTGCTCTGGACATGCATCTATTTTATCCTTTACAGAATCACAGAACAGCTGAGTCTGGAACGGACCTCCAGAGATGGTCCAGTCTAACCTTCCTGCTCAGAGGAGTGTCAAGAAAAGCAGCTTGCTCAGGGCCATGTCTGTCAGTATTCAAATATCTCCAAGAATAGAAGCTCTAAAACATCTCTAGATAACTCATGCCAGCGTTTGACCTCCCCCACAATAAAAAAAGTATTCTTTATGTTAAATGGAATGTCCTACATTTTAATTCGTGCTTTTTGTCTCTTGTTCTGTCACTGGATATGACAAAGCAGAGCCTGGTTTCCTGATCTTTACTCTCACCAATCAGGTGTTTACACACATTGATCAGATTCCCCTGAGTCTTCTCATCTCCAGGCTGAACAGGCCCAGCTCTCTCAGCCTCTCCTCCTAGGTCAGCTCTTCCAGTCCTTTATTCATCCTTGTGGCCCATTACCGCACTTGCTTCAATTCTTTCTTGAAATAGGGAGGCTAGGATTGGATCCAGCACATCATAAATAATCCTTAATTTCAGATTATCTTCACACTTTATTTGAACAGTTGGGTACTGTTCCAAAGGTGTATATATAATTACTGGACATGGAATCTTAAATATTGGCAAAGATTCGTTAGCAGACAACTTTGCCAGTTGATGAACTAAACATAAACCAAGAAACCCTTTTGATGGGTATTTCAAAGTGATCATATAAACCACAAGCTGGTTTGCTGCCATGATTATGCGTGTACAGAAGCCAAGATGCCATTATAGAAAATACAAGTCCTTTTAAATCAAAGATCCAAGCACAATGCAAATGTGTGTTTCAAGTCCCAGGTGGCAAATAACTGAAGGTTTAAACCTACACACCACAATCCCGTGTGAGTCTGTTCAACTTCAGTCCCTCTCTAAATGAGACTAGTAGCAAAGTTCTCTTCAATATACTATGAGGTTTGTCAAAAAAGGATTGAAAAAACCAGGATCTGCCCTATGAGGACAATAACTGTTAGGACAGTGATCAAGAAGATGACATGGCAGATGACTGAGAGGAAAAGAGCAGTTACAGAGTTCATTTAATCTCAGAGGAGGAGGAGCTTTCCTCTGTTGTCCTCTCCTTTAGACTTAGGTAAAGCTAAAAGAAAGATTCCTACCAGAATACTGTCATACCAGATACAGGGATAATGAATTACCAGTTCCCCTAGCTGATACGATAGCCTTTATAATAAAGAACATTTCTTACAAAGCAGAGACCTCTTCCTACAACAGATCCAAGATTCTGCAGCTCAGCCCACAGTCTCTTAAATGAACTTCCCAAATCTCAGCATTTGCCTGGGGTTGGTTTGTTTGTAAACAAGGAAATAAGCAATACTTCATGCTCCCTTCCCAGGCCCCATGAGTTCTGGTACATAACCTTTCACTGCTGTCACCCAAATATTTGTGTGACTGAATTTTATTGCCTGAAACATTTGTGGCATTGCTCTGCTTTAGCATGAAAATGTAATGCATGTCAGATATTTTCCCCTTCCTGCATATTCTGTGGACCCTTACTGGCAACTGCTTCCTCTTCAACTTTTTAGGAAAAGGAGATTTTACAGTCTTCTGTTTGTTCTGTTTGTTCATTGTCCAAATGTGCTTGAAGAACTCCATCACTTTGACTAAGTGCCAGATGTGATAAAGTATCTTTGGCCTTCAAAGATCACACACTTTGGGGATTCTGCAGCAACAAGTCCCTCTGAGCCCCTCATCCTCTTGCAGACTAATGATAAAAGTTTCACGGACACAGACGTCACATACTGATGTTGACACTTGCTAGTGACAAAAAAATAAATGACACGCAGTGCAGTTGCCTTGATATCCTGTATTTTGACCAGATTTGGCTCATCTTCCTGCCTAATTTCCTTTGTCTTGTTTGTAGTTCTTTTTCTCCTTAATTGCTGCTCTAGTCTGTCTTTATAAATTGCATTCCCGCATGTTTACTCGTCAGGGGCACACAGTCACCATGTGACAGGACGTGTGTGCTCAAAACTGACAACGTGTGTGGATCAAAGCCAGCAAGGCAAAGAAAAAGCTTCATAAACAATGCTGTAAATAACATCTGGGCTGTCCAAATATGGAAGAACGTGGTAGCTTTCCCTCTTTGTTGTTATTTTATTTTGTCGTGCATATCTCCCTATAGACACAAACAAGTCTGAAGTCAGTAATTATGGTACAGATTATTTTAAGCTAATTCTCATCACCAAATGCACATAACAACATACTGCAGACGGAAAAACCAGGCAAGGTGAAGTGAAACTTCAGGAAATGAATGAACCAGTGTTGGAGAACAAAGCCAGAAAGAAAAGAAACCAAGCCAATTAAGAAACAAATGGAAAATGATTAAAAGAATCTCAGTTTAAACATCCTCACCTCATCCCACTACAGAAGATACTGACACACATTTTTTTCAATTTATCTGAATATCAGAAATTGGAATACAAACAAAGGAGAAATGTCCAAAATCACAAAAGAGTGGCGTTTGGACAAAATCAGTCCTGAGTCACAAAAATGCTCCTACTTTCATTATGTTTTCTAAGTCAAAGCTGGACTGGATGCTACTTTGCTGGGAATCCTGGCTGTGGGTGTTGAACCAAAGCTGCTGCTGTTGCTTTGGTAAATTGGATAAAAAGGTGGATGAGAAATTAATTTGCCCACAGCCCCCAGGTTGTCAGACACTGTCTTTTTTCTGGAATCAGTGGAGAGAAATATGATGTGTATATTAAGCACACCCAGTGGGCAATGGGCATGTGGTAATACTATAAATTGGGAATGTTCATTCCTTCCTTAATTCCATTTTTATTTTTAGCTTTTTGTATTGGTGACTTTTCTTTATACAGGGTCCAGCTCTATAGATCTTGCTTTCGGTTGGATACTCATAAAGGCAATGTTTAAGCCAAATAACTTTATAAATGAATAAATGAGTTTGAATGCCTGGATCTATGAATTCAAGAAAGCTTTAGTCTCCATTGAGATTTCTGTGTGCCAAAACAAGCTAGATGATACTGAAATATGCTCTGATTTTAAGTATTGTCTCTTCAGAGAGGTCATTGGGTGCCTCTTGGATTGTGTTAGCTACAACCTAGGGTGGCAATAAAAAAGCTAGAGGTTTTTCCTGTACCTTTCTTTAATCTTTGTGATCTTATATGAATGGGAAACATAATTAAAACTCTTTGTGTCTGAATATAATATGTCATGCATATTCAGAACAACCTCCTCTTTTGGGATCTGATTAATTGTAGCATTACGTCTTCACAGAAAGTTAAACAAAATTATTGCTGGGTTCAAATAGAGTTGAAAAAATGTCAAAGTTTCCAAGACAGTGCGAGTCAGTCATGACTTTGGTCCATTGCATATATACAGAAGGAAATTCCAGCTGTCACATATTTCCACCTACAGCTGGCAATATTTTTTATAGCAAAACTTCTTCACTGCAGGCTGGCAACAAGCTGTGCCCAAGAGCCCCACTGAGGCTTCTAAAAGCTCTACATAACCCTGGGGATCTGATGCCCATCCCAGCTTCAGCATAGAACAGGGATTCATAGCTACTCAAACTAACAATGAAAAGATTAACATTAGTGTTTTCTGTCATAATCTAATCCAAATCTCAGTGAACTGCAACAGAGGATGGTTTCAGAGTAGGTCTCAATGAATGAATGCCCTCATCTGTGAATCCAGTAAATGACTATGAGTCCAGCAAAGATAATCTGTACTTCTAGGAATTTCTGTTTTTTAAACAGTTAATATATGTGTTTTTAAATAATTTCCCAACCATTAAAAACAGCTTACCTCTTTTTTCTGCAGGCTATCAATGCATTTGCAGGATGCCAATATGTACACAAATATGGACCTTAAACCACGTGGTCAGTCTCGTCTAGACTTCTTGAGTAGCATTTCTAACATTGTCAAGACAAAAGTATGTGCCATTTAGACCATATTCATGCTAATAAAAAGTAAGACACATGTACTATCCCCTTAAATCTGCAGACAAACACTGTTCAAGATTTATTTCTACCATAGTACAGATGCTGACCCTTGTAAAGAACAGTTATATTAAAACCAGGCATAAGGGAGTAAGTGGGACATTTTAGAAGTGCACAAGGACAACCCACTGTGCCCTTCACAGACAGTTAAAGATGTTAGAAGACTGTGTAAGATGTCTATTTGCCTGTTCACAAAATCAGATGTATGCAGCCCGACACTTTCTGGAGCATTTGATGCTACTAGATGATGACTAGGATGAGAAATATGTGTATCATGTATCGTTTATTTAGAAGCATCTGGATAGAGCAGGTATTTATTACCAAAATGACTCCATAATGTGGATAGTTCTGTCATACCACCTACATAGAGATATGCTGAATTTATACACCAAAGCCTGCAGCACTTCCTGAAGTCTTCCCATTCTGCTGTGAACATTTTGCTTTCTTCCCCTTTTTTACTCTTTCATGCTGAACAGAGTAAAACAGCTCTCATTTAAACAACAATTTATATGAGTCTCCAAAGTGGAGCAGAGTCAGGGAGAAATGCCACACAGCACCTTTTGTGAAATGCAGATGAGAACTTGAATGCTAAGGAGTAGATAATGTTCCTGTCATTTGAAGCCACATGGCAACTTCCCAACCATGCGCTGTACCGTGTCCTCCCAGCACGGAAACATCCTGGCAGAGCATTGAGAGAGACCTGCGAGCAGCCAGAGCTGCCAGATTTTTCTCCAGCCTCCTGACAACTTCCAATGCTCTCTGGGGTGCTGCTGGACTGCTCTGTGGCCCCAAAAAGCCCATCTCTTCCAAGGGCCTGAGCTTGGCCCACTGCAGATGCCAGAGCAAGAGGTGTAACTCTCAGGAGGCAGCTTCAGGGCTGTCTGTCAAAGCCAGCACAAAGGAGTCATTTCTGGGGAGAGATTTCGGCATTACAGCTCTCCAGCACGACTCCAGCAGGTGGAGACGACTTAGAAGAAGATGCATACAGGACTGACATGGGGAGAGAACTCAGTCTTGGGATTTAGCATTCAGACACTGCATTTGCACTTTTTTACTGAATTTATTTTATCTGTCTTATGATGTATAAAGAGGATCTGTCAAAAAAGAGAGGAGTTTCCTAGGAGCATTGCAAAGGACATGGCTGTATTTGGGAACCATCAGATGCAAAGAGCTCATCCCCAGGCTTTCTTCATGTCAGTGACACAATTTTAATAAGGGGAGCTTGTCTTCCTCGTACAGCTTCTAACTGATCATGGAGGAGCTATGATACTTTACAGGGCAGGAACAGTGATCAAACTCACCTTAAACATTAACTTAAAAGTAATTATTATTGGCTTCATATAAAGAGAAATGCTACAATCAGAGTAATTTTATGTATTTTTAAACCAAGAAACAGTAAATTTCTGGTGTTGATAGAAAAGTGCTGATGAATAAAAATGATAAAATCTTTTTTTGCAAGACCTTTATTTTACTTGTTACTGGCAGCCTCATGTTGGTAGATAGCTTAATCAAGGCATTATTCTGTGCATTTTCTTTCATCCTTGAGTCCAAATGACATGTCCCTGGAAATAAACAATGCAGAAAAAACAGGAGGTCACTATTCCATATTACACTGAGAATATGTCTTGTTTGGTGACTCCATAGGTGCTTCCCTACATGAGAAAAGATGTCTTTCACTGAAGATTTAAATAAGAAAAACTATGAAGGAGTGTGTGTGAAAAACTATAAAGGAGTGTGTATGTGTGTATGCATGTGAGAGAGAGAGACAGAGAGATATTTATTCTTCTGTAACAAACCAGAAAACTTTACAAAATATTTTGTCCCCAAAAGAGACTTTTAAAATTATGTGCCTGCTAATCCTGCTGTCCGTTTCAGTTTCCTTTCTGGAAGAAAGCCAATGGGAAGCTTGTGGCAGAATAGTTATTCCCCTCAAATATTGATTTCCTTAAAACTGTTGATTTATTTTATGAGCCTAACTATTAGACAAAAGTGTCATCCATTATTATCTGTGTGCAGACCAAAATGTCTGAAAAGTTCTTTAGATTTGCTCTAGTCTTTGATATCGGTGTTTTGAAGATACATTAATTTGCCTACACTAGAAGGAGAGAATTTCATTGGTGTTAAGAACTATCCCATTTTCCCTAAGGAAATTACCAGAAAACTTACAGTTTTGTCCCAGAGGCAGGCTACTTCAGGTATCTGTTTTTCAGCTCTCTTACACAGCATGTGTAGATGATCTCCACAAGAACAAGTGAGGAGAAGATACGTTTTCTAAAGCAGCCATTTTGCTGATAATCTCCAAATAATTTTTTCTACAAAATTTATCAGGTGATTCAGCAGGTATAAAACAGGTAGCTCAGGTGAGAGTTATTTAGACTGAGTCTTAGGTAAGTGAGAGAAGACTTTTATGTTCAGAAGTGTATGCTGCCCCTAGCACTACAGTCACAAAATCCAGTCTTGTCAGTGTGGGAATTCCTGGCCACTGTTTTTTGGTTATTTTATTTTTTTTTCCTGAACACCTATACAAAGATATTTATTAAAATAAGAAGACTTTTTCTTAAAGACCACATGTGCACGCACTCTTTTTCTCTCTCCTCACTGTAGGTTTGCTGCTGCAGACTCTTTCCCCATCCCCATCCTGCCTGGTTTCCTGCTACGTGTTTAAAGAAACAGAATATATATCCTCATAAAATTAATATCAAGTCGTTGCTTAAGAAGAAAGACCGTCACCACTTGAGTTTGCATGAAATATTTCCTTTTGCATCTAGAAGCCTGACTAAAACACACATGTCTGCCTTGGGATGGAGTGTTATCCAAACAGATGTAGTTTTGACTTTACAATGCTAAAAATAACCTGGTGATAACCGGATAACTGCGTATTTTGAAACAATTATTTCCTTGGATACAGAGAGACACAGTGTGTGTTCTTCTAACATCTGCACTTTTTCTTATTTGTGAGTACATGAAAACAGGAAAATAGTATGAAAGACTTGAAGTGGAATTTTTGTTGTATCACAATTCTGCCAATGAGATTCCACTAGAAAGAAATTGGCAGTTTTAATTGTGTTTCTTAGGCATGTAATATACAATTGATTATTGTGTCATGCATCCTATGATTGTGAGATACTCTTTATTACTCATTGTTATATCAGGCAGCATTTCTCTCCTGCATACATCTGGTTTTATGTAGTTCCTAGCAATGGAAAAAAAACACAGCACATGCTTTGTGGCATCTCTTCACAGCTGAGTTTCCTTTGCTTGCTTTTTAGAGGGTACTTAGCATTTGCTTGGAACTTGATAGTTTTGAAGCAAGTCCTTATTTACAAGTGATGACATTAAAGATGAATAACACAAAGAGAATCAGTTCAGCAATATAATTTTGAAGTCAATCAAGAAACTCAGTAATTAATAGATACTTCTTTTTAATCTCTTGCAACAGATGCATGTGCTTCTTTTGGCAGTTAACTGCTTTCAGGCACTAATTTGACACCATATGGGTGTCAGATTTCTGATCTCAACAACTGCTTAATTAATTGATGTTTTTATCTTTGAATGGGTTATGTCTGCTCAGATCAAAAACCTAAGCATGCTATAGAATTGTAAATAGAGAGAGCATTTCTTGGAGATCAATGCAGTATAACACTCAAAATTGGGATAAGTTATGTTTATGATTGATTTCACTTGGATATCATGTTGCTATAAGTGTGAGAAAGAGAGAGGAGCCAGAAACCAAAGACAGTGCTGGGAAGCATGTAAGTAAAGTATTGCTAACCCCAAAATCATTAATTACTCTCCCTAATAAAAACAACTAAACAAAAGCAAAACCCAGAGATGATCCTGAAAGTGGCAGAAACAGATAAACAGAAACTTCAGATTTTAATTTTTTCTCTAGTTCATTCAAACGAATGGAGCTTAGCCTGGCATTTAGGGAAACCTAAAATGTGTGGAAGGTGAATAGGCATAACAGAGGTGATAGGCACCATTTATTCACTATTTCTTAACACACAAGAGGGTACACTATTTGAAGTTCTGAGGCATAGTATTTAAAATAAAAGGAAGCAAGTAATTATTTCACTCAAAGAATAATTAACTCACTGTCACAGGATATCATGGAAGCCAAGAGATATAAATGGATTCAAAATGGTAATAAAAAATAGGTCCATTGATGAACATCAGAAACAATAACCCAGATGCAGCTTCTGGCTCAAAAATTCTCTGAATTCTTGATTGTTAGCCATACCCAAAGCAGGGTCATTCTCTCTTCTTTGCTTAGCCAGCCTCAGCTGGCTAGTGTCAAAGTAAGGCTACTGAGCTAGATAGACTTGGCTAGCCCCATCATGGTCTTTCCATTTTAAAAATGAGATAATAAAAAAGCAAATTTTTGCTAAAATTCCATGTATCTCACCTCTGTCAGTTGTGTCCCACTATAATCACAAAGGGACAAAGGAAAACATAAGGGTCTGGAGAGGGGAGGGGAGCCTTGCTGGGAAAAGACTCTCATTCTTTCATTTCACACAAACTCTGCATGTTCACAACAAAGAAATATGAATTCCGTCAGGAGAACCAGAAGAACTATGCCTTGGACCCTGATCAGGAATTATTACAAATGTTTTGGAAAATGTTACATTCTTCCTTAAAAAAAAAAAATCTAAGTGTAACTGAAAAAATAAAAATATGAAGTTGTTTCTTGTAGCTGTATCAGAAAGGTAATTCCCTGTTTCTGTGAGGAACATTGAGATTTCTTCTAAGTCAAGCATGTTTCTTATCCCACAGTCTGAGGACAATAACATTTAACTTGCGCTTTCAAGTATGGTTTTAGTTCCAGTTTGAAGGGGGTTTTCTGGATTTAGAGTCTGAGTTCATGGCTGATCTCTATCAAAAACTTCAAGCCAATCCTCAGTATCATCTTGCTTTCTATTCCTGCCCAGGAATGTCCATCTCCACTCACCTGCCATGTTTCCATGCCATGAACCTGCAGGCTGCACTGCAGCCATGGTTAGCTCATAGCAAACATCTTAAGTTTAGCAGCCACATCCAGCTGACTATAAACTCAGTCTTGCTCTTTGCCAACAGCTCACTCCCACAGAGCAAAGGGATCACTGAAAGCATTCTACACCATTTGGCTACTGTAATTTCTATACCGGCTGGAATTCATGCGCTTCCAGAGGTATCCCACTGCCAGAGCATGAACCTTGCCTGAAGTAGGTAAAGCCCCGTAGTGCTGATGTTTGACACTGCTGGAAGGACTCACAATATTCTCAGTGTATCCTGAAGGTCACATCAGGAGTGACAGAGCCACAGCAGAATAGCATGGAGATCATCAGCTCACATCCTTGGACAAAGAAAAGGAACGGTGTCACCCTGCATATGCAGTTCTCAGCTTCTCATTTCTTGGAGATATGGTGTAGAAACATGGAAAGTAACTTTTTTTAATGAAAATGAGTTACTCAAATGCAACTTTCCTTACAAAGTGTCACCAGAAGTTTGTGTGGGCCAAAGGGGTCTGTTAGGTCAACTAAGGCTCCTTAGTATGACCTCCTTTTTGACTTACCACATTAGAAAATATTGCCTAAACTTTATGATCAAACAATCAGATGATCTTTACCACATAAGGAACATGAGTATGAAAAATGAAAATGAAAATTTATTTGGGTTTGTGAGAAAAAGAAAAAGGAACATCCAATTTAAATGCCAATTACTGTCACATACTCATTTACTCCAAATTGTGCGTGACTGACATTTGGTGAAGTCTGAACTCTTCAGGTTTGTGGTTTTGTCTGTATTAGCTATCAGTAATGAGGGGAAAAAAAAAAAAAGCAGAAGTGTTTTCCTAAAGTAAGACTTTCTTACTGACACTTTTCAGTGAGAACCGTACTACTCTGGTGGACAGAAGTCATGATTCACAGTTATTGGAAAGCACTAAAAATGCACTTGCATCTTCCTCTACTCTTTCTCCTGGAAGAGTGCTTCTTTTATGGTTCTTACCAAGTTAAATGGCAATAACTGGTCAGGTGCAGGCAGTTATCATGCAAGCTGTAACTGGAAATCTAAAAATGCACCACCAAAACCTAATAGTGAAACTACGGGCTCAGACAACTGATGAAGCAGAAGAGGTGGGTGTGAGTTCCTAGTGCAGGCTGCCTGCTGACATCAATCCATTTCCTGCTCACCTTACTCACATGACAAGCTCTACTGAGAACAGCTAAATCAATTGTGTAAGCAAAACAGCTTTTGGGTCTCCTGCTTCTCTGCAGAGATCTACTAAACTGAAAGAAGCTGGCTGATGATTTTGTGTGCAGAGGTGCTTTTTGCCATGCCTTACAGCATCTTACTCCTGTTTTCAGAAGTCTGTTCCTTCCCCTTCGTGCAGCTTTCCCCATCTCACTCTCTCTTTTACCCCTCTGTCTGCTGAGTATGAGTGGAACAGCAATTTCTGGCCCCCAAACTAAGCAGTGTGCAAAAAACAGGTGCTTATACATGGTGTAAGCAACTAAATATGATACAAATACTTAAAGGTGAAAAACAGGATTCAGAACAGCGAGAGTAGACATATATTGCAATGACTGCATAGGAAACACTAGCACACAGATACAGCAAACACAGATGACTGATTACATTTGGCCTTTTGCTTGGACTTGTTCCAGACATACAGCTATACATATTCTGCTCAGTATCTCAGTATGGAATCTTAAAAAGGTGCTGCAGAAATTGCAAAATTGGTGTCCAGTCTGATGCAATCTCTTCTAATCATTTTCCCACAGCCATACATTGCAGTTCGTGTTTCCTGAGTCCCATGATCACTTCTCTCCTTCCCTTCCCTTCCCTTCCCTTCCCCTTTTATCTCCAACTTGCCCCCTCTCACTTCCTTTTCCTATCTAACTCTTCAGCATCATTACCCTATCCCACTCTTCTCCCAGACGCATATTCATCGACGGGTGTAAATCAGCATTGGTACATAGATGTCAAGATGCCAATGGGAGCGATGTCAGCAAACATCCTGGCTGGCAACTCTTGTTTGAAATGCAGAAATGCAGTCTTGCACCCCTGCCTCCTGTTGTGAACACTTTGCCTGCCTGCTGGATGTCTGTGCCTGGCACAGCCCCTCCTTGCCACCTCATCCTGTTAAAGCATGAACCATTCAGAGGGAGATCTCTGATGGCAGGTACGGTGCGGTGGCTGACATCGCCACAAGAATAATTTTGTGTTGCTGTAACGCTGCTGCTGAGGAACAACGATGACTCAGGCTGCTGTTCTGCAGTGGCAAGGTGGCTGCATCAGGGACTCTAAACTCTCACCTCTGCTCAGCACGGTGCCCAAGCTCTCAGGACTGCTGCTAGTCTTCCCATAATTTTCCAAGTCCCTCGCAGCGCATATGCATGCCTATCAAACACTGATTGCAGGCTGGCAGCCTTGTCGTGTGAAGAAAGCCATGGCTTAGGTCCAAGCTACAGTGTTTTTCTTTCTGTGGGATGATCAAAGGGCTCCAAACAAAAGCACGGAGAAGGTCTCCCAAACAAGTTTCTGCAGTGACTGCACTGAGGTTGCAGACAATGGGCAAAGTACAGTAAAGTCAGTGAAAGTGAGAAAGGACTGGCAGGGAAAACAACCATTTCAGCTGACTGCTAAACCAGTGAACTAATGCAAAGGCGATTTAGTTATGTGTAACTAGCCCCTTCCGATTTCTGATTAACTCAGTGACACACCTCATCAAGAGAGTTTGGGCTAGCCTGTCTCATTTTGATCTTTTTATCTCTTTTACCGTATGACACTATTGTTCCAGTCTGCAGTCCTGGAGAGGTACCTCTCACTCTGTCCCCGCAACCGTTTTAAGAAGAGTGGTGGATCCGAGGGTGTTGGGAAAGCCTGCGGCATTGTTTTGCTGTCATGCAAACCTGGCTACATTATCATTGTTATCATAGACTGACATCTTTCATTGCCTTTTCTGTTTTCCAAGACAAAAGAGCCAGCTGAGACTGGAACAAAGGAGAATACAGGGAAAAGGAGCGAATATATCAAGCAAGAATAGTTTGGAAAGGGCCAAAAGTGGAAAAGGAAGTCTAATTCTAGCCTCATCCAGGGGAAAAAAGTTTTTTTGAGAAATGTAAACAAATCAGGAAATCCTGGCACTTACTCCAGTTCCGATTTGGCGAAACACACCGGCCCTTTCCCTATGTATGAGCTGCTGTTTGTGAATGAAATCCAGATTAGGTTATTCATTGAGCCCTGCCAGTCTCACAGTTTCCAGGTTTCCTTTTGCTTATGGCATAGCTTAAACCTTAAAATAATAATAATAAAAAAACCCATATGCATGTTATTAACTCTCCATATTCAAATGGAAATACAATGCTATCATAAATCTTTATTTTTTTCTAATGTAAATTCCTCTCTTCAGCATGAAGCTGCAGGAAAGCCATTGTATCTGCACAATCTAAACTTGAAAGGGAATTTTTGTTAAACTAGTTATGATAGGGGAAACATGTTTTTCACTGAGTTGAAAGATTAAAGTTGGCCATAAAAAGGGGTGGAGGGGCTGGAGAAGGATTATTGGTTGCTCAACTAGTGATTAGATACAGAACTTCAAGGACAAATTAAGGAGCACAAAAAGAAAGATTTCTAAAGATAAGTGAAACCAGTTCCAATAATATCAAATAAAAGATGCCTTGTTTATCATGGTTTTTAATCTCTCCCAGTTCTATTCTATCTCTATTAGTCTAATTAGACAAAGAGAGTGTAAACCCCAAAAGAGACAACCAATCTTTTGTAGACCTTGAAGTCTGCCCAGCGTATCTGTCTCCCAACTTGCCCTCCTTTTGCCTGTCTCCCAGCGAGGGTAATTTCTCTCTCTCTTGCGATTCCAGCTTAAACGGCTTCTTTGTAGCAATTTTTTCTCCTCTTGATTTCGTTTCTGATTCCTTACAGAAGTAGGGCTCTGGTTGCCAAAATTCCCTTTTTCCTGATTCAGAACAGTTTCTGGCTCATTAACGCTGTCTGTTTAGGGCAGGGAGGCAGAGCAGGAAGAAGAAAGGGGATTGAATGTGATTGTCCTTATGTTAGGCAGGGTTTATCTGTGCTGCAGTAGGGGACTTTTGGGGGTTAAACTGAAGGACACATCAGAAGCCATAAAAATATGGGCCTAAATGGCAAGACCGGTGTACCTTGCCCATAGAGACATGAGGAAAATAGTTTCATGAAGGCCAAGGGGTAGCAATGATGAACTCTCATTTGTCAGCACAATTAATTGCAAGGAATCAGGGGAAAAAATCCCCATCTACCCCGACTGATTTGGGTCTTGTGGGTGGCTTTGGCTGAGGACTGAGGAAGCCAAGAGCAATTTCAACCCTGCTCTGAGGTGGGCATGGATGGAAAGATGCAATTGAGATGTTGCTTCTGTGGCTCTCAGTCAATTCCTTGTGAAATCAAAATGTTGGAAGAGCTGCTGTAATGGCTGAAGACCTGGAGCAGTTCTTGTGTCCAGCAAGAGCCTTGTTTGCATATTTATTTCTCTCATGAATGAGAGAGAAAACACGGGGAAGGTAGTATTTGCACAATCATCTTTTCTTCACAAAAATGATTCCATCTTCCACCAGATAATCAGACGGCTGTGAGCCATCCTGAGCTAAAATCACAGTGAAAGCATGGTTCATTTCACTGTGATATTACCATAGCACCTTAAGCATCTTTTCCTTGTGGAAGCTGGACATTACTGGTATTTATATGGTGGTAAAACTAAACTGACAGTGTTTGATTTTGGTTTCTTTTTTTTCCCAGGTGGATGTATTTTTTTAGAGGTAAGAGCTAGACTCCATTTAAAAAGTGACATGGCCTAAAATAAAATTCTTCAAAGTTTCTAAAATTTTACTTTTCTGACAGTTTTTTCAAATACTTGCATTTTCTTAGCATAAATATTTCTGCAGCCAAAAACTGGAAAATGTTGTTTCACATTCAAATTTCCATAAATTAAAAACAAACAAGCAGCTATAAAGTGGTTGGTATTTTATGTTCTCCATTGGTTTAAACCTGTGTCATTTCTTCATTTAAAGACTTACTACAGTGCAGAGCTTTGCACAAATGGGGGTTACAGCTGCTGCATCAGTCCTCCAGACTGTGAAAAGGTGGTCCTTTCCATGTGCTTTGACAACTACCTAGTCCCACAAAGGCTCAAGCTGAAGGTGTGCCCTTCCTCCCACTCTGAAGAGTGCTGCAAGTGGCAAGTGGGAGATGGGAAGGAGTAGATGAAGGTGGGCTGAGACCAGGGAGGCCTCACTGCGTGCCATCATGCAGGTGCCTGGGTTTCCCAGCTGAGCTCCTGACTCCCAGTCATGCAGGCCATGGGGACTGCCAGTTGGATAAAGGAGAGCTTATGTAGGGTTATAATTTTGGAGACCATTTCTTGTAGGATTACTACTGCATTTCAGTGTAAGTAGGATACCAACTTCTTTCACATCAGCAGAGGGCTTTCCATCGCCTTCAGAGGAGGTAGCTGTGAGTCAACTGTCCTGAGCAAAATAGTGTTAACTCATTTCTACAGCCAACACAGACATTTGTAGAACCTGTAAAAATGGATATAAAATGCACATTAATTTTTTTGTTTATCTTTAGTGCTGTCAGGACTATAAAAACTAACTTCTTTTTTTCAAGCCAGAGCATGGTTTATCATGAATAAAATAATCTGGAAAGAAATTACCTTACAGACCCATCTCTGAATGCTTTCTCTCGGTCTGGGAAAAAAAAAAAAAAATCCAGCACATGTGTCTGAACACTCAGAGGAGAGCTTGCAAAAGCTGTGGATGGTACATCTCTGTTACCCTGTCAAGGGAAAACTGCAGCAGCAGTGCTATTAATGTCAGGCTGTTTCTGTAGCCTGCATAGTGCTGTATTCCCCAGTGCAGAAAAGAAGGGAAACAGGTGCTCCATCTCCTCAGCATCTGGTTTGGATGACCACAATATTCCAAACACCTGCACTTTGCAGTCCTGCTAAGCCTTGCCTGCTATTGTATTAAGCAGGACTGTCTGCCTATAGCAATAAAAGACATTGTTTATCAGTTGTACCACAGGAACGTGGGTTGTGAGGAGGGGACAGAACACACAAACCTGGGGAAAAAAAAAATGGTAATAGGAGAGAAAAATCTGTTCTGTAGCTTGAATACTTTTGACCGTTAAATGTTGGGAGGGTTGGTTTTGGGTTTTTTTGCAGAGACTGGAAAAGGGAGACAAGCTTTTTGGCAGGTTTTCCTGTCTGAAGAGATAGTTGGCACTTGTGTTAAGAGGGTGATACCTTTTTAGTATCAGGTATCAGGTTTTAGAGCATGAAGAGGAACTGCAGTTTCACATTTTAATACAGAATTGTTTTTACAGACTGTGCTGGGTTTTATCTCTGTAGCTCTGACTATAAACATGATGATTCACATCTTAGTAAGAATGGATCTAGGGCTATTTAGGATTTAAAGTGAAACTTTGCCCAGAATCTTAGATACTGATATTTATTCTATTTTAGGTTTCTTCTTCAGGGCTGGCAAAGCCATCTCCCTAGATGTAAAACAACCATGACATTCAGAAAACCAAGTCAGGGCAGCGCACTTCAGAGGATGCTGCAGCACGAGCCATCCCAGTGAAGTCACTGGTATCACTTATGTCCTTAAAACCGCACACAGATTTTTGGACGTTTTTAAGATGACAAATTATTTGTTTCCAAAGAACAGAATTGCCGCTGATGGTCTGTCTAGATTCTGTTCTGGATACCTGTAATAGCCTTATTTGCTGCCCTTGAGAAAGGCGCTTAATTTAGGGGTATTTTCCTTCTCCCTCCGTGCAAAGCCGGGATGGCAGCGTTTCGCTACCTCCTATGTGGGATTTCTAGTGGGAGGCGCGTGGAGCCTTGGAGCTGCTCGGGGAGAAGCCTTCCGGGGAGAGGCAGGCCCTGCTGCTTCGGCGGGAGGTGCGGCAGCATCCACCCTTCGCTCTGGGCGAGCGCAGCGCCGAGGCAGTGGCCGGGGCCGGGGCGGGCTGGTCCCTTGGCCGTGAGCCCCAACTAGCGACGGCCGGCGGAACGGCAGCGCCGGCGCCGTCCGGCTGCAAGGGGGCATTTGGCGTGGGGAAAAAGCTTGAAAATCGTGCCTTGGCCCCTCGGACACTGGCCTGAAAATGCCTGTGGCATTGGACTGACGTGCCAGTGTGCGCTCGCAGCCCTGAAAGCCAACCGCGAACTGCGCTGCATCCAAAGCAGTGTGGCCAGCAGGGTGAGAGAGGGAATTCTGTCCCTCTGCTCCGCTCTGGTGAGACCCAGAGTGCTGCATCCAGCTCTAAGAACACAACATAAGAAGGACGTGGATCTGCTGGAGCAGGTCCAGAGGAGAGACACGACGATGATCAGAGCACCTCTCCTCTAAAGATGGATGGGCTGAGAGAGCTGGGGTTGTTCAGCCTGAAAAAGTGAAGGCTCTGGGAAGACCTTAGGGCACCTTCCAGCACTTAAAGGGGGCTTAAAAGAAAGATAGGGACAGACTTTTTATCAGGCTCTGCAGGGATAGGACAAGGTATAATGGTTAAACTGAAAGGAAGAAGATTTAGACTAGACATTAGGAATTTATTTTTTTTTTTACAATGAGGATGGTTAAACACAGGAACAGGTTGCCCACAGAGGTGGTGGATGTACTATCCATGGGAATGTTCAAGTCCAGATTGGACAGGGCTCTGAGCAACCTGGCTAAGTTGAAGATGTCCCTGCTCACTTTGATTAGATCACCTTAAAATAATCCTCGCAGCCCAAACTATTCTATGATTCTATGAAGATTAATTCCTTTTCTCTCATCTTTTCAAAAAATGTTTCAGGTTGGGAGAGAAGTTGACACTTGAGAAGCATGGCTTTGCTAAGAAAAATGTCTCCTCTGACTGGCATTAGGAGTACTTTGCTGTCAGGAAATTCTTTTGTGGCATTTTGGACATGACTATAGAAACAGGTAAAGAAAATCTGACAGTGTTTATGCAAAAAGTAGAGCACTTAAGTACTCAGCTCAAGAACATAAAGGGACACCTGGAGGACAACATATGGATCACTGGATTTTGTTAGATAACAGCTCTTTTTCTTTTTCTCTGTAATGACCCATCTAACTTCCCAATTTACTACATCTCACACATAAATGCCAGTGTTTAAGATCCACAGCTATGGTGGAATCATGGTGTGGGACATAAAGTTGAAACAGACCGAAACATAGAGTGGGAAAATGAGAATAGGTGGGAACTATTGTTATACTAGTCAAAGGGTTGATATATAGCACGTGCACTCATCCACTGTTGCACTCCACAGATATGTTTAAAGAGAGAAACTCAAAGAATTTTGTTGTTGCTACACTAGTGAAATTACATGAAAAAGAAGTACTTGCAGTTGCTTGGGACTTTTTTTTTTTCTGTCTAAGCAGATGCATCTTCTCAGATTCACTCTGTTTTTTCAGCAACCACTATGACTAATTGCATATTTGGATAAAGAAGGGGGAATCTTATTTCCAGCACATGAAGCATGGTGATTAGCCATCACTGAATTCAGTTCCAAGCCTGATTAACTTATGCTCTTGTTTGCCTCTATGTACAAAGCATGAAATTGAAGGTTAAGAATATATTGCCCATATATTGTACATGGAGAGAAAAATATAAGATACATATTTAACTGATAGGAGCTCATATTTTAAGATCGGCAGTTTGCAGACCTCTGATGATAATAGAACTCTGATTGGAGGCTTCTAAATCTGCAGCACGACTTTTCAAATTGGTTAAATGATGAAGCTGTGCTCAGAAAAGTAGTTAAACAAACTTTTGATTCCTAGGGATTGAGCACACTGACTATCACTTGTGCAGCCAGGAAAATCCAGTTCTTAGCAATGACCACTTATTCCTGGTAATGATTAAATAGGTTCCACATGATCATTTGAAAAGTGGTTTGTTTAAATGTAATTTATTTGAAAGCCATTAAGTCTCTCGAGTTCAAGGGTAGCAAGGGAGATAATGTCACAGCAATGATACCACATCCCCATTTTATGGCAGCAACTGCACCATAAATCTTACTTTGTACATGATTTAGGTGTGGGGAAAAGCTATTTTATTAATCCATCTTATCCTTTGCCTCCTATCGCAGCAGTTCATATTAAGAAGGGAGGTTGGGAGGATAAGGAAGTTAGGATGTTTGCCATAAGCTGTGTCTGTCAGGTACAGTCATTGCACTGTGAGATCTTTTCTGCAGAGTGAACTTTCTTGTCGCAGTGCCATTATGCCACACACCTTTGATTCTCCTTCTCCTAAGAAACCGATTTGTGTATTTGCTTAAAATCAACTACCTGCTCTGTAACAATTTCGGATGCTGTTTCAAGGTTCACTCCAGGGATGCTGTCCACAAGTTGTTTATCTGGCAAAAAGTAGAATGGGTGGAAGCCTGGCTCCATGGAAGTGGGTGGCAGAGCTCCAGTTGCATGAATTGAGGCCAGAATCTTTTTCCCATCACGTTCCCATAAAGTGAATTGAAAAAAAATATTATGTGAAAGTACAGAGTAAAGCTCATCATGATCATAAATTTGTACCATATCCTGCCATTCATACACAGGCACCAATGCCTTTGAAATCACTGAGTCAATGGGAGACTTGTCTGACAAAGAATTACAGGATTACATCCTCAAATTGTTGAAGTTTCATGTGCGTAACTGAACAGAATTTCCTTTGAAATGAAGAAAAAACCCCTTGGAAGGTTAAAAAGTGAATCTGATTTTCATATTTTTCTGAGTCTGTAGTTCTTGCATTGGGTCTCATTTTTGGAAACACAGACTTGGAAGTGGCCCAAAACTTTTTCAGCACCTCATCATTATTAACTCAGCATTTCTGTGTGAATGTAATATTTCTAGACCTCACTGATTAGACAGGCAGACAAAGCTAAATCAGTCAGGGCATGCTTGCCACATCTACTACAGCAATGGAAGAAAAGTGGAGGAGCCTTAAAGTTGGGGATCAATACACGAAGTAGCTAAAATGAATGCACTTGCATTACCAGGGCAGTATCACAGAATCAATTAAAATGATGCCTGATAAGATACCTATAGGAAGCAGCACTGAAAGTAAGACATTTAAAAGCAGTGGGATTTATTATGAAACAGCATTTGGGTTTACTAGGAACTGTGTGAACTGAGACAGATGATATGTATGAGAATGATACTCATCTAAATAGATGGTTTACCATGGGTTTCCTTAGCTTGCCAGAATTTTGCTGTGTTTATAGTTTCTCTGTTGTGGTTATATAATTTTTGACAAGAACATCATACGCAGTCAGCTTTAATCCACAAGAAGAAATCTTCACCACCAGCTACCTATTTCTGCCACACAGACTCAGACAGGCAGAAATCAACATCAATTTCTTTTTCACCTTAATATCTTGCCCAGATATTGAGCACACAGAGGTTTGACAACTTAGACAACTCAATATTTTAGGTGGGATTGTGGCCTGAAACTCTCTCTGTTCCCACCAGTTTGCTGCAGCTACCAGGTCTTACATCCTGCCCTGAGAATGAAGTGTATGGAACTGAGGGGGGAGTGGGACCAGCAGCTGGTGAAAAACCTGACACCTCCCTTTTAACACTTACTTACTCTCCTTTTTGCAGATCTTCATATCCAGATTTCCATTTGCCAAAAATTGTCTTTATCTGAGAATAAAGCAATGCCTCTGAGTGTGTCCTCTGAGCTTGTTATAATCCAGCTTTGGCAAGGATGTGCTTTCTATCAGGGAAACAACCACTGGCCCAGCCTGGCCCCTGTAGCTGATGGGTAGCCACAGGCTTGCCCATGAGTAGGTATGAACACACACTGTCTGGATTGAGCCAGTGAACTTTGTTCAGAGACTACTGTTTAAGACTTCCAGGCGTGTTTTTTATAGCACAGGTTCATCAGCAGCTGCCAGAAGAGAGCTGCTGGAGGAAACTGCTGAGCTGCCATCCTGCCCCAAACCACCATTCATGCCCTGGGCTGTCGCCTGCCTTCTGTTGGCTCGAGCATTTGGGGGGAACCTAGTTCAGGGAGCCAGAACACGTAGTTGATCTGGTCAACTCTGTTGCACTGACCCACTGGCTTTTTCAATTCTGTTTTTCTGGACAGCCCAGCTCTCTGCTCTGTTCCCAGAAAGCCTCCAGGGAGCAGAGACTATTGGGTGGGAAGGAATGACTTGGGCATACATACAACCCATGTTAACTAAATTTGTTAGCTGTAGAGACATCTCAAAGGATGGGGAGGAGAGATTGAAGAGAAGAAAGACTATTTCCAAGAAATCATAGGTTCACCCTTCATGAAGCATTAGAGAATTCACACGGGAGACAGCAATGGTGACCGAGTGCTTCTATTGTGCGTAAAGTTTAAAGCAAAGCTCACACCTTATTAGACATGAGAACCCAACCACAAGACGCAATTCCTTGCAGGCCAGGCTGCATTGGCTCTGCTGTTCACAAATCTACTCATTTCTTTTTACTCTTTGATAAGATCTGGTGGTTCACTGCTGTCTAACCTCTGTGCAGAGGATGAGCAAAAAGGAACCAGGTGATCAGAGTGTTTTCTGCTCTTGAGTAATGAAGCACGGTAATTCCTGCAGAGGTGTCAGGACTGGGAAGCCTACTGGTTGGGCTGCCACCCCTGCAGTTGAGGAAAGGTTGTGATAGTACCTCTTGACTTTGTTTTCTATTTTTAACTTGTGTGTATCAGATTTGCTGTGCTAGTTCCCCTGCTTCATTTTGAAAACAAAATGAGATCTTTATGAGAGGAAAATCATGAAAGAAATAAATGGTCAATAATATGCAGGGTTGCCCTGGGGCCTAGTATTTGGTCAGATCTAATGAAAATGACTATTTTTTCACCAGCTATTGTAGGAGACAATTCCACAAGGAACTGTGCATCCTACTGTAAAGAGATTTTCCTGCATATTTCTTCCCTTTTCTTGATATACGTATCTGTACTACATCAAGTTCTCAATTATTAGAAATGGTTTTTTTAAAAATACACTTAACATCTCCTGTCTAAATCTTCTCTCATAAATTAATCCCTTCAGGCCCCACATCCTTTTTCCTGTAGTTTAATCTAATTAGAGTATGTGGTTGTGAGCAGAGAAGGGAATTATTTCAATGGCATGTCTGTGCCCTATGGTCAAAGTTTGATTTGGTCCTTTTTCGTGACTCTGTACTTGAAAAATCATGTTTAACATTTTGTCCATAAGAGCTGGCCAAATATGGTAGAATACATAATAATTTTTGGGAAGACATAGTGACTAATTTCTGAGTTTTTGATCATCTAAGATTAAATTTTAGAAAAGAATAGGTTTGAGGTTTTCTTCCTGTCATCTCTACTCCTTTCCATCTCATGCTTTTTTACAGAGAGCTGAAAAAGAAGAAAAGCTGGAAAGGGTAGAAAACCTGTTGAATCACTTGTCCTTTTCTACTCAGTTCAGAGACTAGAGTCTTCATTTTCCCTACAGATGTAGTTACTAACCCAAATAAACGTTACCACTACAGCTACTTAAAACTAAATTATTATTCTCTGTGCACATGGAGAAAACCTTACACCAGCCCAGACTATTTTCCACCCTAATTACTGGAATTCTCTCCTCTTGGATCTTCTGAACATTCATCTTTGCCTGCTTCAAATTACCCACAATGGACACACCAAAAAACAAATGGGTAACTGAAAAGCTGATTTGTAAGTATGCAAAGCTTTCTTAAGCTACCTGGAAATGACTGGTTCCTGTTCAAATTGGCGAGAGGTGACAGATGTGTTGTCAGGTTACTGGAAAGCAGATGTAGAAGTAGGCAAAACTTCTGGCCTGCCTCATGAAGCAGGCTCAAACTGATGCTGCCTTGAGACCTTGTTTAGTTAGTGGGAGATTTGTACCAGTTCAATTAAGCCTCAACTGTGCAGTTGAAATACAAATAAGTTATCCACTGGGCATGCTGAGATAAATACATGGATTTGGATTATGCGTCTACTAAAACACCTGTGGAGATTGACAGTTCCCATTTTGTTTTCCAGAATCTGGCTCTCCATCCAGGAAATGGACTTAGTTCAGCCCTGCCTTGGTTTTGGTAATTGAATTGTCAGCCCTGGTCATCTCTGACTGTAAAAGCTACCAGAGAATTTTGTGCAAAACAGCTATCAGCCAAGATTCCCAGTCAGAGGCTTATTCATTTTGTATTTCTATTCCCCTTCTTTCTGGTTATTCCTCCTGACCTTTCATCTCAATTATTGGCAGAAGGGTGAAAAAAAAGAAAAAACCCAAACCACAAAATCAAAATACCTATTGTCCCCAGGAGAAATGCAGCAGACCACATAAACACTGCCTGAGTCAAGACATTATCCACCAGTACCTTCCAGCAAAAGCAGGGGATAGGGAAAAGCGCTGGCCAGACAGGAGAGCTCTGGGCCAGCTGCTTTCTGCACCCTTTCCCCAGGGCTCTCTGTGCCTCTGCCCAGCCACCCACAGGGACACGGCAGCCAGGCTCCACCTACACAGTTGGCCTGTCTGGTTGCTACACGCACTGAGAAAGCTTCTCCTCTTTCTTTTCCTCAGCCTTCAGGGCCGGGAGCCTGGGCACAGGCAATGCATGGGCACAGGCTCTCTTTTGTCATCTCCCAGCGGTGGTGGTGGCTCTCGCTGGTACTGCACACACCTTGGTGTGAGAGGAATTGTGGCTCATCCTTTCCCACCTCATCAGTCCGGGAGATGAGATGCAGGTCAGTAATGTGATACAGCTTCCCAACCCAGAGGCAAAGCCTGTTAATACTGCCTGGGATAAAACACAAGTGTTCTCCCAAGTAGCACAGGCTGGCAGTGATGAACTGGCAGCTTTGTAGCCCGTCCCCATTGGGCAG
This sequence comes from Pomatostomus ruficeps, assembly GCA_013400735.1. Classification (NCBI taxonomy): domain Eukaryota; kingdom Metazoa; phylum Chordata; class Aves; order Passeriformes; family Timaliidae; genus Pomatostomus; species Pomatostomus ruficeps. The sequence continues at coordinate 34,559 of VYZT01032219.1, read as the reverse complement.
GATATTTTTGAGTGATGCTTTGCAGTCCCCCAAGATTCACGAAAACAGTCTGAAAGGGGGAAATTGCCTTCAGTTTCCAGGAACCTTACAGAAGAGCTCCATGGAGGACAGGCATTTGCAAAACAAACTGTTCTTCCACACTGCAATGTGCCGGCTGCATGAACAGCATTTAGTCCAGAACTGGCTCAGTCCAGCCTTCAAACCAGGACTGGCTACTTAGCCAACAGACCTGGAAAAAAGGCATTAGGCAATGCATCTTTGAATAGTAAAACCCTCTTCAAAAACTACTATCCCCAAGCCCTCCCTATGGCCCATGCTGTTGGATCTGCTGCCCTGAGTAGCTCAAGCTCCTAGCCCCTCGAAGAACTGGGTGTGTAAAGAAATTCGCTTTGCAGGTGGCCTGAGGCAGCTCTGGGAACATCTCAGACACACTGAAGAACAAAATCAGTAATAATTTAAGTTATTACCAGGACACCCTGAGCACCATTTGTTGCAAATAAAAGAAGCAGTGGCGAAAAAGGTGCAACTCCTAGGGTGTTCTCTGGGCTGAGCCTCTCTAAGACAACTTCCCAAGATATCTCTCAGGATGTCTCTGTAGAGGCATTTCTTAGAAGCCAAACGAGCATAGGAGTGTGACTCCTTCTCTTGCCAACACAGCAGCCTGAGTAGGTTAGAGATCCTGGGAAAGGACAGTCCAGATGAAGGCATTAGTAAGAGGCATCTGGAGAGTGTTTCAGCTGTAATTTTAAGATGTGGAAGAAGTGGGGATAAAGATGAGGCCAGGAAGTGAGCACAAAATAGGTCCAGACCAACTACCTACGAAGGTCACAGCACTTCTGAAGGATATTTCTCAGTTGTTTTAGACTCTCCCCACCCTCTGATCACCAGAAGTGTGCCTCAGCATGCTAGTCCTGGGAGTTTTAGGAGGAACTGAGCCCAGCCCTGTCATGCCAGCAGCAGGAGGCCAGCTGGCTTGTGGTTCATCTCTCTGAGATGACACTCACACCTAATTCAGCCCCAGCAAGGCCTTTTCAGAAACATCAGCATCACTTTTGCCACTTCAATACCTTTCAGCCTTGGTAAGGCCAATGATAACAATATGACTACCCAGGTGCAAGCAGTGCAAGCCAGGAGCCAGGACAACACCCTGCCCCACTCCCTGGAAGATGTTCTCCTGACCAGCTCTTTATCTCTCTGCAGCACAGACAGGTTCATAGCCTGCTTTTCCCAAAGCAGTGGAATCTGTCCGAACCAAGACAGCTGATCTTGGCTGGCTGCTGGAGGACACAGGAGGCAGAAAGGAGAACCTGCAGCTAGGAGTGTTTGGCAGGACCTGGGAGAAAAGGAGGAGTACAAAGGTCCTGTGCTGTCTGGCAAGGAGTGACAGGTGTCAGGTTAGGGTGCTCTGGCCTGTATTTGTGACAAATGTCCCCTGGAGCTGGACAATCAGGCTGAAGCACATAAGTGTGGACAAAAGTTGTCTCACCCCTCTCTATACCATTCTTGCTGCTGCTCTGGGGGTGAGCTGGAGAGAAGGCAACCAGCAAGTCAGAACACCACTGTCCCGAAATCCATACCTCATGAGGAGTATTTTGCATCCAATGGAAAAGCACACCCTTTCATGCTGCTTGTTTGCTGCCTGCCTGCAGTGCCTTGCACATGGTGGCTATAGACAGCGCTTTTGCATATTCACAGCACTAGGCTGATGGGACCAGCTTCTGCTGGGCATGATCAGGGCCTGGAGGAGTGTGCTTGACCAGCACAGGCTAGTGGAGCTGCACCTATGCACAGGCACCCTGCAAGAGTCATCCTCATCTCCATCCTCTTGTGGCCAGCGGCTCATCAAACACAGACAGCCTGGGACTGGTGCAGAAGGGTGTCAGGGTGTCTTTGCAAAGCAGGGTCCAGGAGGGCAGTGGGGTCTGCAGCTGTGTGGGTCCCACTGAATGGTGTAGGGCTGAGGAGAACCCTGCCCCTACGCATGGATTGCCTTTGCAAGGTGACTGGGGGTGCAAGAAGTATAGTGGGCTGAGAGGGTGATGGTGGTTTCTGGGGTGCTGACAGTGACCCTGTAACAGGGCAACAGGGACAATGTCTATATGGATGAAAATAGCCAGTGGTGGACATGAGCTCAATAGCATCTTGGCCATGAATTCACAGCAAATAAATCTCCTTTCACTCAGGGCAGAAGGTCTTTTGTTTTAGGCCAGAGGATGAAAATCTATCCATAGTTAAGGCCAAGTAAATGTGCACTGACTTTCTGTGTTTCAAAAATCACGTTTGAAAGTACCCAAGAACTTGTGCCAAGCAATTTTCATGGGGAAAACGTTTCTTCATTCATTCTTTTAAATTCTAGTAAGAAATATGCCATAAGTTTAATTTATGAACATAACTGATGAACATGAACACAACATTATGTGAACTTTGGCATACATCTGTTGGAGAGCTGAAACTTAGCTCCTCACGCTAGGGATGAGTGGATGGGTAAAATATTTAGGAATATCCCTTTTTCTTACTTCACACCATTATAGAACTTCTGCCTGGATTACCAGTTTATAGAATACTCTAATTGCTCTGATGACTAGCATTTGGGTAAGGATTTGCCTGTTAGGGGAGAGAGCAGAGGCTGATCTGCTGACTCATCTCATAAGGTCCCTTTTCCAGGCAAGTATTTATCTCATTCTCCAATGACTAATTTCCCACTGAGATTAAGTTCTGGAAATAGTAGATCCAAGCATAACAGCCCTGTTTCATTTTCATGTGGATGTACTGAAGTTAGGAAAACCACTGGGCATCCACCAGACCTCCCCACTACCCCTCTTAGTGACATCTGAGCACAACCTGGCCTTTGACTAGAGATCGAGCAAATGGTTTCCAGCGTTCTGGATAAAAAAAGTAAGGTCAAAGTCACAAAATAATTGGCCAGTAATGCTTCATGTTGACCTTACTCTGATATAAGCCCTTATAAGGCCTTTTGAACAGCGATCCAAGCATTTTGATGGCAACAGGGAGTTCCTGTGAGAGCCCTGAGCAAACCCACCCTGGGAGGCAGAGGAGGCTGGCCCCACATGCCCGTCTCACGGGCCCTGCAGTGGCAGCACAAGAGAGGCCAGGCTGGCTCAGCGTGGGTGTCCAGCGCCAGCCCCAGGGTGCCCTGGAGCACTGTCAGACAGCCCTGCCCGTGAGCCAGCCAGCGCACGCTCCGTGGCGAGAGGGCCCACGTCGTAGGCAGGCAGGTCCTCTGGGAAGGGAAGAGCGTCTGGGTGCTGAGCTGCCCTGAGAGCAACGTGGGTGCGTGACACCCACACCTTGGCATCCCAGGGCCAGACACACAGCCTTTAATCATCCCCTGACCTGGGTCTGACCTCACGGCATGCATTTACCTGAAGAAACTTTGGGCTGGTCTGGTAGGACACACTATACCTGGCTAAACAGCGGCTGTCAAAATAAATGCAACTTCTTCTGAAGGATTTGGTGAAATCAGGGGTGAAATTTGTTGCCAAGCTGTCAAACAGAGAGTAAACACTAGCTTGTTTGTGTGTAGCTGGGTCAAAGATTTGTTAGTTTAGCCCCCAGGGCTAAGTGCCTAACTGTTCTTTCAAAGCTGGGTAAAAAAATGTCTGGAGGCAAGAAGAGCAGTGTGGAGGGTTACACCATTTTAAATGACATGAAATTGTGTTCCTTGACTTATGTAACCCTGCCTTAGTGATCCCTATGACATTTACTGATATGGAGTTGCTCAAAAACTGCAAGACTGATATTAGAAAGTTGGACATATCTAGAGTACCTAAAGTGACCTTGGGAGGGAGGATCAATGAAGGGAAAAAATGCCTCCTATACAGAAGAGGAAACAGTTTCTGTTAAGTAGCCTTTGGTTAAAGCGTAGAAGTTGCATCTGCTGCTTAGAGTCCTTCTCACTGTGCACTGTCAGTCTGAAAAGCCTGGGGTGTTTATAAAAATGTTATCCCTCTTCAGCAGGAAAATAATCTGCTGTTTCCATTAAAAGACTGAATTGTGAGAGCTTTTAAAAATCTTTCCACAGGTGAATGAAATAAATCACAGAGGTAGGCAGGCTGCTGACTTGGATTCGATTACTTTTATGTGCACATACTCTGGTGGTGGTTATTCAGGAAGCCAAACAAGACAGGAGGGACTGTTTAATAACATACCTCATTCAAATGTATATGAATAACCTTCTTTGACCTCAATATATTGTAATGAGATAAATTTGTTAAGCAGACTTTAATACCGGCAGATTAAAAGAACCCCAACTTTGAAATATGCTGGGTATTAGGATTATCTGGTCACCAGTGAGCATGAAGGATTCCACCCAAAAACTGTTTTCCATGTAAAGGGAAATAGGAGGTGCCTTTATAACACTAAGGTATATCTAAAAATCAAATACACATCAAAGGCTGTTGCTGGCACCTTCTAAAGCCACCCATTTGTTCATTCCCATGCAGCTGAGATCTGTTAAAAGTATTGCCTCAGAATAAAATAAACCTCCCTTTCAGCAGATTTAGTCCTTAAAGATGCACCAAGTTAACTGGTCTGAACCATTGACAGAAATTGCTGTAGATCAAATGAATTTATTTAACAGGGTGTTTCACAGAAGACATGTGTTAATTACCAGATAGGACCTATGGAACTATACAGTGTGAACAGGCTTTTTATATGTTTTTCTTTCAAACCCGATGAGGAGTGTCTGACATGCCACAATCAGCTTATTGCTTTGGAAGATTTACATCTCATACTAGATAGCTGCCGAAAGCCTGCAAATGTTTTCTAACCTAAGGTTGTGCTGGCCATTTTCCTGCAAATGATCTGATTGAGTAAGGCATATTGGCTGCTGACACAGCCATCCTCCATTTCCTTGGAGCTCCATGCAGGGAGAAAACCTCGGTATCTAGGACCTCATCACCACTAAGAGCATAATTTGTCTTTGCCATTACTCTCACTCATTTCTCTCATGACCAGTGACAGGACCTGAGGAAATAGCATGAAGCTGAGTCAGGGGAATAAAAAAGTTTTTCAATAAAAAGTTTTTCAACCAGAGGGTGGTTGAGCACTGGAACAGGCTCCCCCGGGAAGCAGTCATACCACCAACATAATGATTTGATGTGTCTCCAAAAAATAATTTTGCAGAAGTGTCCTTGAAAATACTAGGCTTTACTATTTATAGGCACATATCTCCACTTTGTACTGTGGCCATGGCTTCACGTGGCTATAACATCTCTCTCTTACTTAAACTAGTGTAGCTTCTATGTGTTATCAAGCCCAAGCTGCAGCCATTTATGAAGGTGGTTGAAGATCACCTAAACTAAAACACCTGCACATGTAATTCCTCTGACTTTAGATACGCACCTGCAAATGAGAGGAACTGAACCCCAGATGTGCCCATTTCTCTTCACTGCTTCTAAATAGAGCCTTGAGAACTAACTCAGACATAGATGCCTACATGGTGGACCTCTAACTTTGGGCCAGAAGTCCCACCCAGTATAACAATGCAAATGATTCCTACATGGCTCCGTTTTGAGCTAGCCAGACATACACCAGGTCTACTCTGAGAGTCATGAGGCTGTGCTATCATGGCAGCAAGCCCAGGCTAATAAACCACATTGCTGGAAGAGTATGTGGCAATAATAAAGTGGCTACCTGACTTCTAGAACAGAGTGAGCTAGGTAGGGTGCTGTCTGCTCTAATTATAAACAGAGGGAAAAGGTAGCTGTCTGCACTTGTTTGTGTACCTTTTCTGCATATAAACTGCATATAAACCTTTTCTTTATAAAAACTTGTGATTGGCACTGGATCTGTTTTGGATGCAAGATTTTGATTTAAGCATCTGAACCAAGTGCCTTCTGCAGTGTGCTCATTAGGTAAATTCTACTGTATCATCTTAGCGCAGAGCAAGTCAAGAATCTTACGCCTTGCCAACTAAAATGTTATCCAGCCTATGACTTAATAACCCTTAAAAGTCTTGCCAGTTTTGCTATGATGTGTGAAAAATTCACCTGAAGCACACAGTCATGCCAAAAGAACTCTAATGTAGATATAATTATATCAACAAAAAAATATCCTTCAGCGAGTGTAGTTTATTTATGTCAATAAAAATTGTAGTTACTTATAGGTATATTTAATATGCATCCTTGTGTGCACACTCTTTTATATATCATACATACATCAGCTGCTGTGGTATGGGTAGACATACAGCAGAGTATCATTAGTGAACACTAAGCTTCTGCTGAAGGAAGAGTCCTGGGTATGCTTTTTGCAATGTTTGAAATGTGCATTGTGTCTATGGAAAGACTGTACACTTTTCCTATTTTTTCTTAACACAATGTAGATATAGTGTTTCCAGGGCAGGTTTTTAACTTGTTAGGGGCTTTTTATATAAACTAATTAAGTTAAATTTTCCTAAATAAAGGATCTAAGTTATTCATAGCTTTTCTAGTAAACGTAGAATAAAAACAAAGTACAGTTTGAGGCTCAACATAAAACAATTTAAGTATTTGAGTTTATTGGTTTGCCCTAGACTAATTAGGACCTGATCCAAAGCGCATATGAGGACAGTGGGAGTCTTTCCACTGGCATTAGTAGATTTTGGATCAGACTTGGAGGACTATAGAAAAAAAAAAAAGTCGTCACAATTCAGCCAAATAAATGAAAGCATCTGTCACTTATCATGATTTGAAACTAATTGCATGGAAAATCAGATTTATTCCCCTTAGTGATCTGTTCTTGCTTGAATCTGGATTCAAGCATTTTCTTTCTCTTGTAGTTTAAAATATTTCATTTTCACTTTATTTGCTCGTTTTCAAGAAATTATCTCCACCACTTCCTGTAAAAAGAACAGCTTCATCCTACGAGAGCCAAAACTAGAACTGATATTCAAGGTTTTCCAGAAGAGAACTTCAATCCCAGCTTTGTTATTGTGATAATTGCAAGCTTGGTTTTGCGTGTCAAGAGCGAGAAGGGAGAGAGCTGAGTAAACAATGGGCGAGGGTGGGCTTTCACTGCTCTTGCGTGCGGTGGCACAGCCCTGGCCCTTCTGGCGCCTGTGTCTGAGCCCCTGCCCCTCTTGCTGTGCCGTGGTCGGGAACCCTTCTGGTCTGGGAACACCCTGCTGCTCCCCGCTGTCTGGGAGCCCCCACATCGAGGGTCTCTCACTGCTGTCTGCAGCCCTGACACGTTGGGGAACAGGGGAAATTATCTCCTCCTGATGTCTCAGACTCCAGCACCCTGGCTTTGCCTCATACTGTCACTGTTTAAACTACTTGCTAAGTAAATAAAATACATTTTGGACCCAGCTTGGATGTGATTTTTTAAGACAACAAAGGGATGGCATGTGCCTTTCTTAGGCAGCCTTAAGAAATTGTTTATAAAAAGCAGGAAGATGAAAACTGGAGAGTCCTTTTAATTTTGTTTTCTCACTCAAGAAAACAAAGCTCTATTTGGTTGTTTGGGGTTGATTTTCAACTTGGGCCAAGCACATTTTCCAACTGGTCTATTCATTACCCTAAATAATTACTCCACTTAAGCAATCAACAAGACTCATCCTGCCATTTCCATGTGCTCACTATCAAAGAAGGTGAGCTGAAAAACCCTGTATATGAGATGCATGTGGGGAATCCAAGGTGTCTTTCTAATAAACCATGTTGCAACAGGCTTTTTGGTACCCAGCCACATTCCTGTGTTTCCCTTATGAAAGGGAGACATGCAGCAGCATATCCTTCTGCACACTAACCCAGGAGCTACAGCAAGCTGTTCATCAGGGTCCTAAACAAGGGTTGAGTGAAATTGTTTTGTCTAATTTCCAACCCACTTGAATGTCATGGATTTTAAAGTTCACCAGTCTTGAATGGTTATTTGGTTTGCATTCCTCTGAGGTGAGGCTGCAAGGGTGGGGTGAAGCAGAGAGAGGTCCTGGATGAAAAATGGGGCAGGGAAGACAAACAAAAACAGAGATACAATGAAAACAGGAGCAGAGAAGAGGAAGGAAAACAGTTTAAAAAATGAAGCATAGCCTATAGGTATCCTCTGTATAGTATCTTATTGTATGGGGCTGATATGTCCTTCAAAGCCATACTCAATTGTACTTATGTTTATAAGACTCAGGGCCTTAGGGGCAGTTAGCAGATGAGAGAGGGAGTAAAGAGGTAAAAGAGACTCAGAATAGAAACCGGGAATAATGGGCTTTCCCCACCTTAACAGATTAAGTTTTTTTTAATGTATGTAAACAAACTAGAAAAGGGGTAAGGGAAAACTAAAAAATAAAACCAGGGAGAGCAGTGATTAATGTATTTGGAACTTTGGTTCTTGGGATAGGGTTTAATTAGGAAGAGGTTAGTTACATAGAATGACAAAGAAGGGAGAGGAATTGCAGGAGAAACTCCAAAGGCAAGGGAAAGAATGGGAGGGAAGAAGGAGGTAAAAATAGTGAGGGCATTGGCTGAAAGTGGATTGCCTGGACTGGCAATGAGTTGACAATGAGCTGGACTAGCAGTGAATTGACTGCTAGTCATTTAGAGTGTCCCTATTTCTCCTGCAAATTCTACTGTCATATAATAATTGCTACCAGTTTGGGGGCACCGTAAGAACTCTTCCATGGATGCTTTTGTTCCTCTATGTCTTCTTCCTCATCTTCAGGAGGAATCAAAGTCTGTGCTTAACCAGATGAACAAACAAGGTCAATCCGTGCTTGCAGAAATGGTTTCAAATTCTAGAAAAGGAAAGCTCTAACTCAATCTCCTGAGCAAGCTCCAAGAACTAGCCCCCAGTGGCTCTTATTTTCCCACCACCTTGACTGTGATTCTCCAGAAAAAACTCTTGGACAGCGGTGAAATGCCTTCCTCCTGTTCCCGAGGGACTCCAGAGGGCAGAGCCAGGGACCCAGCAGAGCTGTCCTATTGTCATCTTCCCCCTTGACTTTCCTGCTCTGGGAGACCCGCGCAGCCCGAGTGAGGGACACAGCTGCAGACCCTGCTAGGTCACCCTTGGTCCCTCCTGTGCAGCCCGGGAGTCATGGGAGGATCCTCACTCTCCTGTCTCCTTTCCCTGAGCTGTCCCAGGGCCAGCATAGCTCTGCACCACCTTTGTTGCCAGCCTGTGTTTAAAGAGTACATTGAGTTCCTAGTTATTAGAGAGGTGTCTGTAGGTGTTGTGTGCGCTCTGGGACACGTGCATAATGCTAAATCACTTTTCAGTAGAAGGAGCACCATTAGCAGCTGAACGGGTGGTGTGAGGCAATGAAACATTGAAAGAGCATGCACTTCTTTGGGAGGACCCGAGCAGAGCTCTTGCATCACCGGCAGCATTTGGCGGTGCTGAGAAGGGCGGATCAGGCACCTTTCTGCAGCCTCACCTGCAGCGTGCATTTTTCCTTGGCATGTGACTGCCCCGACTGACACGGAGCCGTCAGCACCTTTCCCCACTCCGCAGAAGTGGCCGGCTACATAGAGGTGCTGGAGTTACCAGCCAGTCTGTAGCTTCCTGGTAGGATGCCAACGAGAACTGACAGCAAAGTGGGTGCAGTAACAGAACAAATGTTAATGGGATAATATCCTGCTTTCATTATCTCCACCTGCCTTCTGTATTCACTTACCTTCAGAGATAATCCCTAGCATTTAGTTTAATGAGCTTTTGTGTACACATGGTAGCTTTCCATTGTATTTTTAAAGCCGAAAACACGCTTATCAGGCAGGATTTTTCAGTCTCTTGCAGCTGAAATTACAATGTTTGCAGAAAAAAAGAATAACCATGTGGTAAGTTTCTGATGATATAGTTGTGGTCTGCATTGTTTTCTGGATTAAAAAAAACCACCACTCTCACCTCACGTCATAAAACCTGACAGATAAGAACATCTATGCACAATGTCTTCCATAAATTCTCCAGAGCAGAGGTTTGAAAGCACTTAATTGGTTTTTTATTTAGCCTTCTGAATGAAAGCTTTTAGATTACCTTCACCTACTAGAAACGTTTTAGGAGGCAAAAAAAAATTACACTAGAGAAACTCTCTCTTATCTTTCTCCTGCTTATCAATGGATATTTGGTTAATATACCTGTTGGGCTCTTGGCACTTTCCATTTCTGACATTTCCATGCCTTCAACAAAGACCTTTGTTTTTTTAATCATTAACTTTCAACCAGACATCAGAGAGCCTGGCAAATGTCTGTCACTAAAAATGAAACTGATTATTGTACAGATCTAGGGTTTAAGAGATAAATTCATTAATTAGCAGTAAGGCAGATGGACGCAAGAGTCTCTCTCTGTTATTGTTATGGCAGTGTGAAACCTAGCATTGCTGTGCCATGTCACCCAATGTGACACCATGCCTGCCACAAACCCCTTGCAGCTGAAGGTATCATTTAAAGGACAAGGAGAAAGCAAGAATTCTAGTCACAGGTGGAAAGCTGAGCATTCCAAGAATGCAGTCAGTGTGATTCTGTGTCAACACAAAAACCTGGACAAGTATTCTAAGTTACCAGTCAGTGCATTTGGCTTAAGGTCATGTCTCTTTTGTTCCCCACCAATTAATATTGCTTTAATGATTTGGGGGTGTGGCAGCAAGAATACTACCAAACACTTTGATGTCCTAAAAGCAGATCTGGGCAACTATGAATGTTATCTGACGATGTTTTCTGAAATCCATGATACCTCCTGGAGTTATTTTTTGACCAAAGGTGTTGCCTCAGACAACCCAGAGTGAGGAAAGTGCTCCCTGCTCCTCAAAGAAGCAGATGTCACTTACTGCTGCCCTCTTTGCCTGCTTCCTATTTCTCACAGCAATTGTCAAGGATTGCTCTTGACCTATCAGGATGTGTCTGTGGCAGTGTTCCAGGCAAGTAAACAACACTGGACAGTTTGGGAATATTTGACCAGGAGGGGTTTAGAAGCACCATCATGGGCTGTCTCCTTCATTGTCTTAGCGACTGAACCACCCAGTGCTTGTTTCCTCCAAATAGCAGCTCTATAATTGTTTCCTCCTGTCTAGTTCATTTTTAGAACTGTTTAATTTCGCCTATTGTTGACCCTCCTAGTTTAGTCTATTAAGCTTTATATACACATGGAAAAAAATAACAGCACCTAACTTCCTGCCTTCCACTAGCCTCAAGAGTAACTCTTAGGGCAGCAAACATAAGGAACCGGGAAAGATATATTTTAAGCTGTGACATGACCACTGTGGCAATTTGGAAGGTTAAGATGGGCAGGATTTAAGGTATGAAAGAGCAGCTCATCACGTATGTTGTTGACTTTTGTCACACATTCTGTGGGACAATGGACTCAGTAGCTGCAGTTGGAGATGCTGCCGAAAGACTGGCTTGCTGCAGCATTATACTACAGATTTTTCAATTTGCTCTGGTTTTATTTCACACTTCCTTTTTTCCCCCAGAAAAAAAATCCAGGCTCTTGGTGAAATTCTTGGAAGATGATGCCTATTTCAAATGTTATAATACTTAATATTTTATCCAAGCTCTCTGAAAACTTCCTTTAATATGTCTATCTCTAGTGTAGTGTAGTCATTTCTAAAGATTTTATTTTGATTTCCCAATAAACTTAATATTATTTTGTTCTAAAGTTTTTACAGTGAAGTGGCTTAATATTGCTTTTGCATAGCTGGCCTGTGCTGAAAGAAAGAGTTAATTTTTTTCCTGCAGCTAATGGAGTGGCTCCTTTCTATTGAAGACAGTAATGCCTGTTTTGACTCCTACAGGCTTTGGGTTGAATTCTGGTTACTGCACGTCTGAGATTTTCTCTTGCAAAAGCTCTGCATCCATACTTGAACTCATCCATACCCGAATGCCCTCCTAGGTGACCTCCTGGTGACCTTCAGCACTTGGTGGCATGTGTTGTCCATGACAGAATGAGAATGTACTGAAGCAGCTGGCTAACACCAATGCGGAGTGTCTGTTACTTAAGAAGAACCTTGAGGCCAAGGCACCAAAAGGAATTTCAGCCTCGCAATAGCTGGAACGCCTGGCTGTGGAGGGGGATTTCTGGGTCAGGTACCTAGCAGGCTGAATAGAGAGAGATGAGCACCCAAGAATTCCTGTCTGAGTGTTCTACTCAGCATGACAGGACTTTCAAAACAAACTACAATAGGCACTGAAAAAAAGAGGTGTCAGGAATATTTTCCTCTTGCTTGCATTTGGCACCCTTGTGAAATGGCTTCAGAGCTTCAAATCCTTTCCTGTGCTCAGGGAAGCAATTTTATGTCCTGTATTTCCTTAAGATTGGATGAAGAAGAAAGTACCTGTGCTTGCATTGTGCATGATGCCATAGTTCCTTCATCCAGGAAGCAGGAAGTCTGGCTTGTGTCTTCAGACTCAGAGAGTTTAACTCCAAAATTCCCACATCCCAGAAGAACCCTGTAACCACCAGATCAGTTTTTCTGGGATAGATAAACCTCTCCCCTTCCCGCTGGAGATGAGTCAGGATAAGCAACAACAAGTCAAGCCAAAGGTCCAAAAGGAGAGTAAATAAGCAAACACTTGATGCTGTGCTCTCCTGAGAAAGACATGCACAGGTGAGAGGGGCGTTCCCATCTCCCAAAGAGCCTTGTGTACAGGGTCCCACAGCAGAGAGAGCCAGCAGCAGTGGTTCACTGAGAACCTTCTCTGTTCAGAAAACTGATTCCAAAGCAGAAGCATTTCAGTTGCAAACATTGTAGTGGGTTTTGTTTTCTTTTCCCAAGTAAAATCTGTTTTCAGTTAACTTCACATAAAAATCCTAGAAGAAGCTGTAAATTTTAGGGGTTTATTATAAACGAGCAAGCATATATTATATAGACAGAAAGAGCAGGAGATTAAATATGATACATTGATATACCTAGCCATTTTGTTGACAAAGCAATTTTATCATCAAGGAAAACTCTCATGACTTGTAACCTTAATGACTTTCCCTTTGTATACAGTAGGGTGACAAGACATATACACAAAACCCCTGACTTTGGTTTTCTATGCATATTTCTCTTTTTATCACTTCGTGTCTTTTTGCTTCCCCAAAAACAGAAAGTGAAGTCTCCAGGTATTTTCAGCCCCATTTTCCTGATTCTGATTTAATTTCTAATTTTGTTTTAAAAATGTGTCGCAAGAAAAGGGGACATGAATGTATAAAAATAATCAAGGTCAAATTGAGGTGCACTCTGGGAGCAAAGACACAGATGGAGGAGGGACACGTCTCTCTTCCGTCTGACACACCTAGTGCTGGAAGCACGGTTCAGGGACAGTGGGAAGGAGGCTTAGCACCATTAGTTGGCAGGAGCAACAGAGAAAATATTGTGTCACTGCTTTGATTAGGAAATGCAGTAAGTTTCATTCATGGCTACATTGGCTACCTAGCACACTTTGGTTTGCTGCTGCTACAAGCTCTACACTATTTTCAAAACACAGTTCCAAAAATATTCCTGTAGAAGAAAAAAGGAACACTTCCTTCATGTGTTCCATTGGTATTGATGCCAAGCTCTGATTCAACAGTAATGCAAGCACATTTCTGAGAAATGGAGCCTTTTTTATTTCTATTTCAGGGTGTTGCATTAATTTATCATAAAATATGAATCATATGACACCAACATTTATTTGAAGTACAAGACCATATCTAATAGTTCCCAAGTGTATTGAGCTGTCTTCTCTTTTTTCTGTGTTTATCTCACAAAATACTTCTAAATATTACTGTATACTTCCTCCACAATTTAGACTTGAATGAAACATAATACTCAAAGTAATTAATTCTGAGTCAACTCTGACATATATTTTGCTGTTATTAAACAACATGCTATCAACCATAGCAGAGCATCTAAACAATGAAATAAAAATCTGGAAGCTTTCAAGTATTTTAAAACCTAGTTCACAAGGCCTCATATTAAAATAGGGACATATGGCTTCTCTGCTCACCAAGAATGCTTTTACCTTCCTTGTAACTAAATCAGGACCTCTGGAGCTCTTCATAAAGATAGTTTAAAATAGGTAGATACTTCATCTGTTTGAAAAATTGCAACCACTAACTGAACTGCGACTCATTAGCACTCCTGAAACTCCAGTGCCTTATCTATTAACCTGAACAATGTGAGTGATGTATCAAGTAGAACAGAGTGACAGTGTTTGCTGACATTCTCATTTGTAGAAAGCAAGAGGAAACCTAATCCTAAAAAGATCCTGACAACACTGGTTGCCACACTTCTTAATTTTCAAGGAAGGGAGAGCTAGCAGGTGTGAAATTGCGCATGCCTGCATCCTGGTCCTTAGACAGTAATGGACGGCAGAAAATCCATTTTTCAAGACTCCAGTTGCAGGTTAGTGTGCCCTAAACATAAATACATGACAGCTTGTCTCTGCTCTCTGTGCCCGTTGGTACAACTACAATACTGTTTATCCATCTGCACGTGGCTCAGCATGTTATACAGCCCATGCCATGATATCATAGCTGGTGCTGTGTCACTTAAGTGCCGTTCAGTGCGTTAAATGACACAATGAAATGAGGCAGAAAGACTGATGTGACATTTCTCAATAGGAAGTGTTTATCTCTGTTCCATCAGGGATTTAATTGACTTGCAAACCACTCAGGACTCTACAAACATTTAGTGAAGAGATCTTTAGCAGACAATAGCACTTTACATTAAGTGTCTTTAAGTACGCTTATTCATAGTACAAATGGTCAATAAATAACATATTTTAGATACACACGCTGGGAATATTAACAATTACATTTACCTTTGAGTTCCCCTATCTATGTAATTGAGGGAAATGTATACTTAGCATGCTAAAAATACTTATGGTGTTATACAGTGAAATCTCTGCCTGTCCATATTACTTTCCTGTACTTTATTCCAGTCTGTGCTTTGGAGTCTTACAGCTCAATCACCTGAAGTTTGCAAGTAATTGTCATTAATGCATTAAGTAGCACAGGTAGTGTCCATCATAGATGCATAACATGTTTGTTTTCTTGTCCTCTTCCCAAGAGGAGAGGCACGCAGTGCATTGTTGGGATCTGGTAGAGAATCTGGGACTTTTTTTACCTTCCATTCTTTGTTTTTTTCTTTTTAATATACTGTGGAATCTAAGAATATCACACAGACTGGGGCCTAGCCAAAAGGCCTAAAAGGATGTTGAGCACATGTATTCCTCATGTCTCCATCTACCACAGCCATACAATTCCCAGCATACCACAAAAAAAGATCTGTGAAGATTCTTGCAGGACCACATAGTGCCACAAGAAGGGAGCAAGAGAAATCAAGATCGCTGGCAATGTCCTGTTTATGTTTGCTGTTTGGTTTGCTCACAGGGCTGCAGGAATTGATTTATTTGTGCCTCTGTAGAGAAGCCCTCACCGCCTCCCAGACACTTATGGTCCTCACCAATTGGGCATGAGAGAAAATGTGTTCCTGATCCCAAATCTGCTGATTACTTAATGCACCCAGGAGAGCGGATGGGAGCGCCTGCACATCTCATGTGATATCCTTGTTCTTGCTGTAGGTGGTTTATTGCTGCAGAAGAGAACAAGAAGAAATTATCTTCAAACACAAACAAATTTGAAGTGAAGTTTAATGTCAAAAGAAAAAAACATCTTTGGTCTCTGCTAGTGGCCAGCAGAAAAGTGAAGCCTTTCATTAGTGTGACACAATTAATCTCATGAACTCAGATCCTCAGATCACATTTATTTTAGTCCTGATCAGAAGGTCCAGAAATAAAACTAACAAAGTCTGATGGTTTAAATATTAATGTCCATGCCTGGAGATCATCATCATCGTATCTTTCTATTTAATCCCATTCATAAATTTATCTTAGAAATAATTTTGTATTCTTTCTCCATCAACTCCAGCAGCTATTTCAGAACCCTTCATTTCAATGGTTGAAAAATGTGTTCTAATTTCTGTTCTAAAGATGATTATGTAAGGTAAGCAAGTCCAAGAAATGGACCCCAAAGTGCTAGGCCCTTGGAAGGGAAGTTGATGGAATTTATGGTATTCTTTAGCCAGGAGTTTATTAATGAACCTGCTCATTTGTCTTCTGCAAAGATCATCATCCTTGTTACACTTAGTTTCATTAGAGCAGGGGAAGGCTTTTGCTGCCTGTGGTCTTCACATGGCATGGGAATCTCTTGGTTTGCACACATAATGGTTTGCAGAAGCTGAAAAAGAAAAGTTTTTCAATAGCTTTAGATAATTTATATGCTGTAGTGTCCCGTGCCATTTGATGTTTCTTCAGCTTCAAAAGCCTGTGTACATCGCATCTCTGTACCCCAGCAGAAGGACAGAAAAAAGCAAAGCCAGGTCATCATCTACTGAGGTTAGATGGAAACTCTTCACTGGAAAGAGATGACAAAAAAGTGGCAGCTGTGATGCCATGCAAGATGAGCAGGATTTATAACAATATTTAGAGATTGCAGTCTAAATCAACCTATCAAAGCCACGAGAATTATTCACTTTGGCTACAAAGCCATTAAATACTTTCTACCATTCACTCACACAATTTCTGTCATGACTTTATTTCAAATCAATCACTCTTTACTGTAATTTTACCTGTCAAATAAATGGGCTATTCTGGTAGCAGTAGTGTAAAAGAAAGGTAGAAGAAATGTGAAGATTAAGACTTCCTCCAGTGAGATATCAGTTTAATTAACTGACCTGAAATGCTACCACTTATCTTAATGGAGACAACAATATCCTGGTCACCATTTTTAAAAGAGAAACACAGGGTTTTGGGGGACAGCAATGCAAGCATATTCCTGTAAGTACATCTATTCACCGGAGTTATGGAATAATCCATAATTTTAAGAAATCACCATTTGAAGAAGCAGTTTTTTCTGGATCTAAAATATTACTTTTCAGTAGATATTCTTGTAAATGACATAAAATTCCACCAGATTTATGAGAGAGGCATCTATCTAATGGCATTTGACAATGGTACAGTCAACTTGCATTTGTTAAGGGCAAGGAATCTTTGTTCTCTGTGTGAAAATTGACAATTTCCTTTCAGAGGTATCCCAGTAAAACTTTCAGGAAGGACACACCATGTCAGTAACTCTTGAGCTCAGATCTGCCTTGGGTGTTAGGAGCTTGTCAGGGTTTGGAATACTTTTCTTTTTTGTTTAGCTCTCTGTGTTGGAATTTTTTCCCCATTCTACTTGCTGGAGGGTATAATGGGTCAGTGATTAGTTACTGGAAAGCAATAATGGGCGAGTGATTAGTTACTGGAAAGCCATAATGGGGGTGATTAAGATGAGACAAAGAGGTGACTCTGAGATGGGTACGGCTGGCTAGCCCTTATCTGGACTCTCTGATAGCTGGGATGGTTTGCCCCTAGGAGGGGGGCAGGGCTACTGGGACTGGGGACAAGTTAAAAGAGAGCTGAGCAGAGCTGGAGGGTACTCTTCTTCGCTGCTGGACATCCAGAGGAGAGAAACAGAANTTGTTATTGTTTTGTCTGTCCTATTATATATATATATATATATAATATATTAGTAAAGGACTGTTATTCCTCTTTTCTCATACCATTGCCTGAAAGCCCCTTGATTTCAAACTTTTGCCAATTCGGAGGGAAGGGGGTTACATTCTCCTATTCTAAAGGAGGCTTCTGCCTTCTTTAGCAAATACCTGTCCTTGAAACTAGGACAGAGCTTTAAAAGTAAATTAAAGAACAAGCAATGCAAACAAACCACTGATTCATAGGCACCGTAATATTTGAGAAGGCAACATGTATGTGCACAGTATTATTTACAAGTAAGTTTATATTTGTGTTCAGAGCACTGCTTCAGTGTTCGTCCTGAAACAGGCCACAGGTACTCGGGGCTGAGGAAGAGATTTATCTTCAGTAGAGCGGATATAAGGATGCTCCTAAATTGTAAAATAGCTTCAACAATCTGAATTTATTTTGATTCCTCTGTCTGTACAAGCTGAGATGTCTTTTTGAAACCAGGAACAGCATTGTGGCAAAGCGCACGGAAGTTTTTAGAAATGATCTGTCAGTCCTAGGAACATTTTCAAGCTATTTTACTACAAATACCTTCCTTTTAAATAGTCCCTACTGTCTTTTTTATTTAATCATAGCTGAATTTCCTTGGAGAGTCTGGTCAAATATTTCAGCAGGCACTGGGGAACAGTTAATGACAAAGTCTGTTAAATTCTGTGCACTGCTCATCATATTTTTATTAGATTAAGAATCTTCACTTGGTTTGCTTGCTTGCTTTTTTTTCAAATGTGAAATATTCTTCAGGTAGGAATATGATTTAGATGC
This sequence comes from Pomatostomus ruficeps, assembly GCA_013400735.1. Taxonomy (NCBI): domain Eukaryota; kingdom Metazoa; phylum Chordata; class Aves; order Passeriformes; family Timaliidae; genus Pomatostomus; species Pomatostomus ruficeps. Next base: position 16,332 of record VYZT01032219.1, on the reverse strand, counting down.
CACAGATTTTTCCTTGTGTTTATGCTGTATTGCAGCAAAACAATTTAGCAATGCAAGGAAGAGAAGAGGTTGCTATTACTCCTCAGTACCACCAGTGTGGTGGTGTGACAGGGTATTTTCTTTGCCACATGTAGAGTTGAGAGAAGGGACTTGTACTCACTAAAGTATTTCTCTGCAGACAGCTATTTAATTTGCACAGAATTGGTGTCTGTGAACAGCATAGCCTGTGTCCCACCCTCTCACCAGCTACCAGGCTGGTGCCCCACCTGAGCAGGTGTCGAGGAGGCCCTACTAGTGACAAACACTCCCAGCAGCAAAAAACCACTCCACTGCTGGCACATCCATGAGAAACACTTGGGAAAAGGAGCCGCAGGTGGTCCTGCAGCCTGAAGCACAGCTCTTGCAGCAGGGACAGTTTCCTCATTTCAGAAGAAAATTTAAGCAAGGCTTTATGTTCTAAGAGTACATAAGAAATTACTTTTCTACTCAAAGTTCCAGTTTCAGGTTAGTGAAGTTTCTGAGTACAGTACATATTTTTTTGTACCTGATCTACCACATAATATAGCATGTTACAGAAGCAGTCTCACTCTTTCAAAAACACAGATCATTCAACTTAAACAATTACTTTTTTACTGCTTAAAACACTCTTTTCAACTTTCATTGTTACCAAGGCAAAACGGCTTCAGTCAAAGAAATCCCTTTAAAACAAACGAATGAAGGGTCATGAATACTCAAAAATAACAATGCAGGTCTATTTTGGTATTCCTCTTGGCAGAGTAATATGGAAGCTTCTCTCAAATGAACTGCTTCCAAGTTTCAAGGGTACAGATCATAAATAGATTGTTCAGGAAATTCACAAAGTTTGGGTATGATGAGGAGAGAGTAGATACTTAAGGGCAATTTTTGAATTTACCTATTTGACTAAATAACAGAGACACTGAATTTGTCCCCAAAACAGGGCACCAGCATGTTTCTTTTTCTTAACCCTTTATGATGTTTTTTTTCAAAGTAAATCTCCATCCTTTTCTTAGTGGAGACTTTATCTCCAGAGCCAGAGATAGCCTTTGAGCCAGGCAACAAGAGGACACAGTACAATAAAGGACATAGAGGTCTTTGTGATGACAACAGGAAAAGCTCAAGGAAGAAAAGAGAGTGGCGCTGAAGGATGTGTGCCAGAGAAGGACTGGGGAGGGAAGGGATGCTGGGGCCGGAGAGGGAAGAAGGTGAAGGAGTCCTGGAAGTCGCTGTTATTCCAAGAGATGGCATAGATAGGCAGAGAGCAGACTACAGAGCGCGGCCGCTGACCTTTCCCGAGCTTCGTGCTACAGCAGCCGTGGCTGCGCGCACCGACAGCGCTGCTCCGTCCCCAGCCGCTCACTGCCCAGCCGGGACCCCGCTCTCTCTGCGGGACAATGCTCGCCCTCTACAGCCTGTTTTAACCTCCCGGTTTCCACACAGGCTGCCTTCGCTCAGTGCAGAAAATATTGACACTACAGGATAAGAGGAGGAAAGGACATTTTGATTTCTTTACCAAAAAATATACCAGTTTAGCTTTAATCATTGTCGAAGAAATAAAAATGGGTGTCTGAAGCAGTTCTAACGTCCCTTTTTTTAACAAGGTGAACACGCACATAGAAATGATCCACAGAATCACAGAATAATTTAAAATGGATAGAAATTATTTGCAATACTTTTGCTTTCTTCTCAAGACATTTTTTCTGCTGAAGAAAACCAATCTGCAGTTTGGTGTGGGTTTTTTGCAAAAACATGGAAAATAGGCATTGTTCAAATATTTCTCTATTTTAAATTTTATCTGAGTAAGAAAGGCTAACTTTATTCTGGCTGTCTCTCCCTATATAGGCATATTAAACTGGGAAAAGACAACATGATTGGCATTGTAAAGATTTTTTCATTAGTAGTAAAAAGAAAATGGCAGATTCAAACTTGTCATTTTATTAATAAAGAAAAGATTTACATTAACCAGGTCACTTTCTCTTAAAGGATCCTAAAGCATTTTAGGAAAAAAAACTCTAAAGGATAAAGGATGTGCTATTGACAGTCAATCATTCTGTTGAAAGTCAGCACCTTATTGGCAGCAGTACTACCTGGTTATTTAAGACAGGAAGTGAAATATATTTCATTTAATTGCAGGAATAATGTATGTGGCTAGGGCAGTACTTTGATATGGCATTTGGTCACGTCACACATTTAATAGCTGTGTTATTGTGACAAGTGCTATGCCCTTCTCCACAGCCCAAGTGGTCAGCTTCATTTCTTCTGAATGAAACAGTATGGCACTACCCTAAACATCCACTGGGACACTGATTCAGTGCTGACTCAGAGGGGGTATGCTAACATGCTAAATTACAAACATTGCTCTCCACACAGCAGTTACTTGGACGTTTTCTCCTCTAAGCAGAATTCTTGTTTCACTTATTAGTTCTCAGAGCTGAAAGGTATGTAGGGTGTGAAAGCCTCCTTCAGAGAACTGGAGTTGCCACTCATTCTTAAATTGCTCTTCTGATCTAGGCAGGCTGCAAAACAAAACTTGAACAGAGAAACAGTGCAAGTTCTGTGAGATTTCAGAATACTTTTTCCTGAAGTCTGAGTATATCCTCAAAACAACTTCCACTCTGTTTTCCAGAAATATTTCAAAGAGTTTGCTTTCTTTAAAAGTGGGATAAGCAGGAAGTTAAATCCTGCAGCTCGACTTGTTCAAACTTCTATGCAACTGATCATCTCAGTAAATACACACACAGGCACCACGGAGAGTATCACATCGAGAAGGTGCAGCACAGCTTCTTTTCTCAATAGAAAGCCTGTTGTGCTTGTTGTTTAGAAGCTTTTTGTGTCTTTTGGGTGTCTGCTAGTCCTGGCACTGTTTTCCAGGTATGTGAAGAAGTATGGCCTCTTAGTTACTTCCCCCAGCCCATTTTGTGAGAGTAAGACAAGTTAATTGAGCTTGACAATACAGATGACCCTTTCAAGTCATGTAAAATGATACTGCTCTGCTTATCACAGGTAGATAACCATTAATATTGTGTGTACTGTCTATGGGAAGAGAAAGGGTCTTGTTTGTTTTGAAAGTTTTCAAAGTTAGGAAACAAAGGGTCCTGTGGGGACACCAGCACACAGAAGACAGTGCAGCTATACAAATCAAAGTTAAAAGACAGGAACCTGCAATAAAAAATAGCTGAAAGACAAAAACCTGGCTGTTTCTTTATCATAAGGCTAACCCATTTCACTGAGGTGTATAGCAGTGAAGAAGTAAAAGATCATATTTAACTCACACAGAACTCCTAACTGGATCCACTCCTGGTCAGTTACTACTTTTACTGAATGAATTCTCCAGTTCTTACTCATTTTTAACCAGGTTCATGTGTGTTAATAAAATATCTTTTAAAAATGGGCATCTCTCAGAGTATGGGTTAGAAAATACTTTGTAATTTTGTTCATGTAAGACCCAAAGAAAAGGGGGTCTAGAGGCTGAAACATTTCCATTATTATGTCATTAATCATTACAGCTTAGGAGCACAGGTCACAGTCCTTAAATCTAACTATAAACAAACTGCCTCAGTACAAGGGTCTCTCTTTGCAAACATGGGCACCATTCAGCTTATATTCAATAGAAGGGCAAAGCAGGATGAGGAAGGATCTAGTCAGCTGGTAAATGATGGGTGCATTTATGAGCGAAATTTTCCCTTACTGAAATATTTAATACTCACAGAACAGCATTTTCAGCTTGATTCAGCCTTCTGACACCAGTAGACTTTGGAGCTAGCCTTAAAACAGATTGTTTAGAAAAACTCCACAACACAGCACCCTAAAAAGCCTGAAAGTGAAATGCACCTATTTCTTCGTAACACACAGCATATATTTCACTCTGAGGAATCACATTTTTAAGTCAGTGGAAAATGTCTCATTAGCTCGACCTAGCTTTGGATCAAGCTCCTGAAGGTTTTCAAAAGACATTGCCAGCGTCTGTGGACTTCAGACAGCCTCACTTTTGGAAGCAGAATAAAATAGTTTCTAGCGCTATTTTAAATTGTATACCATGCACTGCATCCTTTGTGGTAAAACAATATGATAAGAAAGACCAAGTATATATTTCATTTGACAGATTTTGTGTTATCTGCAAAACAAGAATGTAAAGTATAGAATTGCTGGGCAGGCAAAGAGCTGATTGAGGAAAGGGATCTCTCAACAGAGCTCAGTGGAAACACCGCATTTCGGAGAATAATGAAGATCCCAGATCCCCAGTGCCCCAGTCTTTTGGAATAATTAGGGGTTCACTTACTAAGGGTCAGATCAACTCGTTGACCTCTAAACTTTCTGATCTTTAAGAAGCTCCTCAAAAGAGGCAAAAATCAAACAAGAAGGTACTATCTTCCTTTTAAAGTGAGTTTTCAGGAAATCAAAAATACATTATTTCTCTGAAGTTAATTAAAACATTCTAAATACTTTTAGGTTTGAAGCCTTTCAAAAAGACAGCTGAAAACTGAATTTATTTGTTGCATGTTACAGAGAAGAAATGAATTTTTTAAATGACTCAAAATGAAAATTACCATTGCTAGTTTTAAAATAAAGCTTTTTCCAGGACAATTTTTTTTTTTTCACATTTTGACATTCAGTTTTTATTGTGGAAAATATGCTAATTTGAAATTTCTTGGAAAAGTAGAAATTTGAGAGAAAGCAATCAAATTATTTGGGCTGATTTGTTTTGAAAATCCTGCTGAAATATCACAGTATCAGTTAGTGGATTTGAAATAGTAGGCACATATTAAATGTATGGTTAATAAAATATGCCATGTAATGAAAATGGACTAGGATGGTGAAGTGGGAAAAAATGGGTGAGTCAAAAGATTCAGTATAATTTTTATCTTGCAAATATGGACATTGAAATGCTCTGAATCCTTTTGATTTCAACAAAAGACATATAATTTCTTTTTACCAATAATAAAAAACCTCAACATCATGGTGATTGAAACACTTTTGTAATATGTCTGTGAAAAAAGAGACATAAAAAATTATGTGGTTGAAAATGAACATTTTGTTAATGCCACAAATGCATACAGAAAATTATGTACTCGTTAATGAATGGTATGTGTTCACTTTATTTACATAAGGTTGCAAGAAAAAACCATCACAAAGGATCTACAGGTGATAGAATTCAATATTGATACCACTGTGTTCTATCCGAGTGTTAACTTACTATAATGGCTACACACTTTTAGTTCACTTGTAGCATGAGACACTAAAGATTTTCTTTAGGAAGATAATAACACTGTAGTGTGCTTAATTTTTTCCCTGTGTTTTACAGAACAAATGGATCTTCTGGCTTTCTTCTGACACCGATACTCCCATGAAACATCTCTTTAAAATATTGTGTGAAAACTTCCTTCTTTTCAAAACAAATCTTATCATTGTACTATTTGCTGTAACAATGTGCTTACCTTCCTCTGCTGTTAAAACAGAATATTAAACCAGCAACTTCAGATATATTAACAGTTTCTCTGCTAATCAGAGAAAATCACAAAAAGGAGAAGTGTCAGAAACATCATGAAAACCCCTTGACCTTGCTACTGCCCTGGATTTTATGTAGAGGGCAGTAAGATTTCAATGACGCTCATGCACCCAGTCTCTTTGAAATCACTGTACTTGTTAGGTACTTAAATACTTTCAAGTATTTAAGCTCTACACTGCAGTGATAGGCTCTAGTGTGCAATTCTTAGGCAAACAGCAGTGCTCTTCCAAATTCAATTCCACAGTAATAGGAATAATTTATCACTTCCATATTCTGAATTAAAACTCCTCCTTGTAGTAGTTTTCATGTTAGGTTTCATTTTATCTACATGAAAATCCTCAGATATTTTGCTGAATCCTTTAGGAAAGGCTCTTTTGACCTATATGGAAAATAATTTGCAAGAAAACAGTGCAAGCGTAAGTTTTAGAGCTCTCATAAAACATCATGCGTGGGACAAGTGAGGCCATGTTACATAGAAGAACGGACTCTGTCCATAGAGTTATCAGTTAGGTTAGTGGTTAATGTGTAATCTTCAATCTACAAACCCTGAAAAACGAAGTCTCTGCACTCCATATCACCTTAAAAAATGTGTGGGTATAGTCACTTTCCATGATCTCATAACTTAATTACTGATTTTGCTAACTTCACACTACTAAGCAGAACCAAAGTTCTCCTTACATCTATTTTTCTGCCACAGAGAAAATCTTCATGCTAAACTGCTACTTTAAAATTCTCCAGATACATCCGGTTTTATTACAGCATTTTTTTACCTAGATAGAGCATTAAAACTATTCTAGGTTTTCCTAAATTGTATGATCCAGAACTGTAACACATAAGTATATGATCATATAGAAGATATATTTTAATTAGCTTATTAAAGGACCTAATAAACCATAAAAAATAAGAAATAATATTTGCCATTCTAATGAAATTGATCAAGCAAGGTGCAGATAACTTTAAAATTCTAATACTTTTTGTTAGCATCTTTTTAAAAGCTAATCCGTATTATGCCAGCCAAGCTTCTATGTCAAGCCTGATTTAAATGCAGATTTTTTTTTACTGTATTCTCTTCTCACAAGCCATGAGATAAATACACAGTGCAGAGTTATGCAGATACCTTTGTAACTATTTTGTTTGCTGCTACTGCACACTAGAACTAGAAGTCCCACAGAAATACTTTTTGTGCTAGGCAAGAATGGATTTGGCTTTGTTATTTTCCTTTGGTATCATCCATACTCACAGGAAACTTACTCAAACAGAAATTAGATTCAGGGGGACATTGTGTTCCCTAAAAATCCTAAATAAAGACCTTTTCCCTAAATTATGACCTGGTTCCTTAAATAAAGATCCAGCCTTCGGAAGTGACTGAACTTTTATTGAACCCCAAAGTTTTGGCTTATCTCTTAGGCAATGGCTGGGCTGGTTCTTATTTATATCCCTATTTAAAACAAGCTGGTTAATTCTTGAGTTTGCTTTCAAATTTAGTCACACATGGAATGTCTTAATTGTTTGTTAAAGGAACAGCAGGTTGTGGTCAGGGTCAAATGCCCTTGTGCTCAACAGATTTTAACTTTGCATAGTACTTACTCTCGAGACTGTGATAAGCAAACCTAGAGGCAGATCATGCTTTATGTGAGGGAAGTGCTGAGTGTGCAGGTATGCAAGGGCAGGGGAAAGGAGGAGAAGATCTGAGTTCATGAGAGTGGGCATTTTTTTCCCATACCAGACAGCATGGTAAACAGCATACTGGTAAATGAGCTTTCAGAGCACACTTTTGGACAGCATTGGATTCTGCAATATTTGCAGCAAAACAATGCAAGATGTCTCCAGTGCACAGCTAAAATGGATGTTGGCAGAAAGGTTTAGGTACAGGGGCTGGAAACTTGGTTATGTGTTCACTCCTGCTAGTTACTCATCACCTGCTTTGTAGGTGCAAGCTGGACAACAGACCTGCTGATGGTCCTCCAGTGGTGCTATCCCAGAATTCCCTGTTTTCCTAGACCAGGTGTGGTCCTCCCTGAGCCGCTGAAGAAGGAACTTCAAGTAGTTTAATCAACACAGCATAATGGAGCATTCTGCTCAAATACGGTGATGTCCTTTGATGCACTTGAGGAAAGGTGAGGACCTGGTGGAGTGACAGAACCATGAGGTTCCACAGAAGCCCTGCCTGTAATCATGAGCCCAACAACTTGGCCAGCGCAGCCATGAACCATGGGCTGGTTGTGTGGTTTGTAAGACAGACTTCCAGGAGCTGGGCAACTAAGGCTCTTCTCATTTCCTCGCTGTCATTCCAAACCAAATCTTGCCCATTCAGGGGCAGATTATGAGGGGGATTGGAGGGGTCGAATGGCAATGGGGAAGTCATGGATAAATCTCATTTTTTTATGTGACTTGTGAAGGGTCAGGCTCAGGTGTAGTGCTCTGTCTGATCACAGAGTGCCTCTCCTCACTGGTGAGGAAATCATGCTGAAAAGGAGAAGTTAAGAGGAGTAAATCAGAGGAGCTGACCTCCCTGGGCTATAGTGGGCTGTGGGAAGTGGATGGCTCAGCAGGCAAAGCACCTGCTCCAGCCTAGTGGTTGGCACAGTGTTTATTTTGCATATCAGGCAGCCTCCAGGGAATAAAAAAGGGTTAACTTAGATAACCGTGATTTCAGCTCTGTGATCTGCAAAGAGAAAAAGGAAGGCTGCCCCGTGTTTCCAACCAAGGGACTTGTTCTATTTGATTTCCCTTGGAGAACACTTCTTGCCAACTTTCCCACTCCCTGGAACAAGGGGTCTGGCTGAACTTATTTTCAGTGCCCTCCAGGAAATGAGGCTGTTAGGTTTATTATCCTGAAACTAGAAGACAAATTCAGTTTCTTTAGTAGGTGCAGGGGCATGGTTACTAAATTTACTGTGCTTTTTCCAAAGGTTTGAGTCCTGGAGCAAGTCTGTCTGATGCCCCAATGTGTCTTTGGCTGAAAACCCCCAGCTCAGAGCTGCCAGCATGAGCAAAGATCTCACACAGGCAGCCGCCTTCAGTTAGCTCTGGTAAAAGAGAAGCCCTAAGAGCTGTGTAGAAATGTGTCTTTCTCCATGTGACTGGTATCAGTAAAAGGGCAGTGAGTGCACAAGGGATTAAGAAGGCTGTTTTACAGCAACATGCCAGTCTCTCACAAGAAAAAAGAAAATCCAGGTAGCATTACACAAGAGAAAGGTACATTTCTTTCTCTGATCTCTTTAGTGCTTACAAGATTTAGATAACATGCTTATCATGAAGCAAACGGAGATATTTTGTAAGTTTTACTTGGTGTGGTAACAACTGTTACCCTTTATACCTTTGTAAATACCCTGAAGTTCACAAGAGTAAGCGCATAAATAAAGTGAACAAACACAGCCTAACTCCAAATACCTCCTGGCTTTTCACATACATCTCTAATTAAATTATAAGGATGAATTTTCGGGAGGTTGTAATAAAATAAAATTATTTAAATAAATAACTGACAAAATAGTCATACAGCCAGAATAAATTACCGTGACATTTTTAATTACTAAAGTAGGTTTTTGTAGGAGGGAATGAATAATATTAAAAGATTTAATTAGTGAATTCAGAGAGGGATTATTTACAGCACTAACATCAACAACATAACATCTAACATAATTAGACATCAAAGAAAGTCTACCAGGCAAGCAAGACCCTTCTTGCAGAAGATGTGGTGTCCTAGTCTTTAATTCTTGCTTTTCTCTCATTTAGGTTTCTTTCCCAAGTACTTTTATTTCCCCTAGAATATTTAACTGCAGATAATTAAATAATTTTTGTAAAGGCTCAAATAACCTGCAGCAGTTGTCTGTTGGTTCTACAGACGCTAAACATCAGAAATGGCTGAAGAATATTGATTTCACAATCCCCCTACATATGAGAGGAACGGGGCGAAAGGAAGATAAATAACAGCACTGTTATTTAGCACAAATGCTCATTTAAATTTTTTTCTCAAGATTCATAAAGGGTTCTTCTGACCTGGGTAATTTCAGCAGTGCTTTGGAATAGTTGGTCTATGAAATTATAGGGCAGAGGCCTTGTTTTACCTTGGCCCTCTCCTGTGCATTTTGATGACTCTCAGGCATGTGCAGAGTTTAGAATAGGAGACCTGCCGAGAGGCAAAAATAAATTAGATTAATCAGATGCAATGAATTAGAGGGAAGTTTGTGAGGAATTTTTTTGTAGAATTTTTTTCTACCCAAATGTGTCATACTTATTTCTGCGGTTTCTCTGATTTGCTCCATGTTTTCTGGCTGTACTCAGGAACTTGTTCTAGGCACTGAAAAATATCTCCTCTGTCTAGACTGAAGACAAAGGGACAACATCTAATAAAAATATTCAGAAGAGGAGTTTATTTTCATAAAATTTGTCTCAATTTCTCCTTTCCCACACTTTCTGTCAGAATTTGAAACCATAGGGATAGAAAACCTAAAAAAAAAAAAAAAAAGAAAAAGTTTGCAAAAATTTAATTAAGATTTCCAGGTGAAGAAAAACGTTTAACTTGTTCTAATATGTATTGGATCTTTGAAATTCCTGCACATTTCTCCAAGAGAAAATAAGAAAATTAATGAAAGACATTCATTTTCAGTAATATTGTTGTAACTTGATAAATGTCAAATTCTTCTACAAAAGTGACTAACGAATAAACCATATAGGGTTGCTGTACTAGCCCCACACTACATTAGAATGTATCTGTTTAAAAGTTTTAATAGTAGGGTTTAAAATTAGTTATTAAAAGCTTTTCTTATCAACAAATCACATATTGGAACAGGAGAATAACATGCCCTCATTTTTCTCCATCTTTCTGTGAGCTCCAAAGGGCTCTGTTCTTAGTCAGCTATCCTGTTCCCTCTGGAAAGGGCACGTCCTCTCTGGGGAAGTTTGTCTGTAAACACAAGGCCAACGGCTTACACTGATGACTCAAATCCACCCGTCTGTTCCCTTCTGTCCAAGCCCACAGCTCAGCCTGCTTCTCTCTGAATGTCTCGCCATCGGCTCAAACTCAGTATGGCTCACCAGAGCTCTTAATCTAAGGTCTCCTTGCTACTGCTTTTGCCAGTCACTGTGGTTAACATCACTGGCTGTTCTGTTGCTTGGGCCTTGAGCTTCTCTAGTACCTTCAGCTGAGGACTCTCGAGGCTCTCTGTGAATTCTGATACACAAAACTTCAAAGCTTTGACCTTCCTCATACTTTCACACAGCTAAAATTACTGGTACAGCTTTCATCATTCCACCACAAGGTGCTTCTCCCTGATTTTGACAGAGCCCGTTTCCTGCTCGTTCCTCCATGCCCGCAGCTGTAAGCAGGTTTCCCCTCTCCTCCCATGTTCCCATCCACTCTCCTGACATCAAGCACAATATAATTCTCCTCTGTACAGATTGCAGCCACAGTGCCATCTTGGACAACCCATGGCACTAGCTGTCATCACACATTTGGGGACCTTTACATCAGTAATACCCTTTTCTACATTGCTCTGCCAGTCAAGGTGCAGCTCTCTGTAAAAACATACATAATTTCACCATTATACACCTTCAACCTTTCCCTAGGAGCTTTCCATTTTCACAGGCTGCAAAACACCAGATTGCTTGCATGCTGCAAGTGTTACGTGCACAATGACCTGTAACATCACATGATTTTCCTCCATGCCTCCGAATGTAAACTACCTGTTGTTTCGTGTTCTTCACTTTCATTGAAAGCATTAGACCATGGAGTATCTCTATCACTTGGCCATGTGTGGAAAATGGCACAGTGAAGTCCTGGTCCACATCTGAATAACACAGAGTCTGCAGTTTTAGAAACACTGAGATTTAATATTCAGGATCTTTGGAACGTGTTATTCAGTTTCAGGACTAGGTTTGACTCACGCTTCTTTAGAGAAGAGGCTAAAGGTATCCCTAAATGTTAAAAAAGAAGAATTATAATTATTATAATTATTTAGCATCTACTGAAATCAGGTGCCTTTTTCATTCTTCTTATTTTTGCCTTCATTGTGGAATTGTAGTGGCAATATTTTAAATGAATTGCTATACAGGGTGGGTAAAGCACTGCTGTGTGTGATAACCTTGCACAGTGTCCAACTTAGTTTGAATTTCAGATTTGGTGGTCACTGAATTGCATATAGATTTCTTCCTTTCTCTTTCCCAGTTATTGAGAGGTTCTTCCCAAAGACATGTGCAAGTCTCTCTTGGAAGCAGATTTCTGGTACTCTGACTCCAAAGTTTATTCTTTCTGTGGGGATCTATAGTTTCTATATTTTTATAACCTAAACCAAATGTTTTCTGAGGCATAACAAAAAGCTCTATTTCTAAGCCATTTGAACACATGCATTCATAATGTATTAAACATGGGTAGATGATGACTACAGAAGAAGATATTTCTAGATGTGGAGTCTTTCAAAAGCAATGAAAACTGTTTTCCTTTCCAAGAAAAATATATCAGATTCCCTACGTTTAGTGTATTTCAAATTCTGTCAACATGTCATAATCTGTTAACAGGAAGCTGCCTTCTGGTTTGCTCACTGCCAAGATTAGGGGTGACACTCCTACGCTCTTGAAATCAGTGACAAAACTTCCTTTGACTTCAATAAACAGAAGATTTCATCCAAAGCAAGAAAATTTTTGTCCTTATATTTTCAGAACAGAAAAGAATGAAAAGCCTTCGTCCAATTCATACTTATCTCCATTTGCAGGTACTGCCATGTCAATATTATTTATGCGGTCATCCTTTTCTATATAAAGATTATCCTAGTTGCTTTTGATGCTGAAGGCAGGAGTTAGCATATGAAGTATTTTTGCAGCATACAATAAAACAACAACAAAAGATACTTTGAAAAGGCAAAAGCAAACACTGAACATTAACGCTTATATTTCCATTTTACTAATTTGGATTTGCTACCTTTCCACACAAAAGAATGAACATAATTTCTTTAGACAGAAAATTATATTTATAAAGATAATTCTTTTTTCAGAGTGATGTTTGGTGGGAGGAAGTGGAGGAAGGGCTGATTCAAGATTCAGTGAAAGAGGTGGGGGAAAAAAATAGACACCAAAACTTCTATTGACTTTGTTGGACTTTATGTCACACCCTTCTCCCCTGTTAAATACTGTGTAGCAAGAAAAGTTCAACTCCTTCTAACTTCTTCTTCAAGAGCCTTCTTAAGAAGAATTTGGCAAAATAGTTGAGCCATGAGTCCCAGCAAAATAGTTTAAGATTAGGATTAATTTCCAGAAGTGCTGAAGTAAGTGTCAGGAACATACAGTGTAGGTCTGGGGCATAAGTAGGTACCAGACCTACAAATCTTGCAAACACTGAATGTTTCTGTGAAAACTTATTAGACGATCCAAGCACACCAAATTCAGTGAGACTCTAGTATTGACTATCTATCCAGGGACACAAGGGCACAGATTTTACTATGTGATCTCTGGTTTTTTGCAAATCTTTCTTTTAATGGCAAATTATATGTTAAAATTTAATAATAATAAAGAAGAATAAATTAAAAAATTTTGGTCGTCAGTCTTGTCTACAATTAGAATTTTGTTCATTCTTCACCTCAGGTCACTGCACAAGGAAAAGGTGACCCTAAAACACCTTAACTTCCATCTGTCTGAGAAAGTTCCTTCCAAGAAAAGTCATTTTGGATTGGGGTGTAGGTATACTATGATTTGTGTGTTCATCCTGTTACATCAGTTTAGATATGTTGGTTTGGATTGCCTACCTGATGAAATACCTTTTAATTCTATTTTGTGATTGCAATGTCATCCTAATGCTTCGTGGACATGGCTACATCACTAAACTGACTTCACAGCACCAGCAGTCAGTGTAAGCACATGTAAGCACACCAATGCACACACCCAGGGAAAGCTAGAGGATGATTCTGCAGTATGACACTCACTTCAATGCACCCATCCTGTCCCAGGGTGTACAGAGCAGTTACCACAATGAAATATTGTTTCGCTTGATTGGACGTTCACATATTGACCAGACCTATGTCATGCAGAAGTTTCTGTAACTGAGATAATAAAACCATATTTTATTATGTAAGCCACTTTGTAATTCAGCTCAAAACCAAGCAATCCTTTAATTATCCATAAGACCATAATTAACATGTAGAGTAGATGAACATAATTTAGGAATCAAAGAATCACTGAACATCAACAGGTCTTAGGCTCTTGAGTCAGTGCTTCCAAAATAGCAACACATCAGGGCAGACAATTTGAGAGTCACATTCCTCCAAAACTAGAGTTATTTGTACACCTCAGCACACGCTCATCGTAGCACAAGACTGAGGTTCTGCTGACACCTGTTGATAAAGGTCTGAACAGCAGAATTGATGTCACACAATTAGGTAAATGAAATAAAAAACATATGTAAGAAAACAGGAGTAAAGGTACAGACGTGTCTTCATTCTATAACAGAAACTTTTCCAGTTATTGCTAAGTCATAATGCGAGTGAGGTTGGAGAAAGGGCGACAAAGAAAGGTAAAAACAAAATTTGCTGCTAGATTTTTTGTCAGATCTTCCCTGACCAGGATGATGAGTTCACTTCCTACTGAGTCAACATACTACTTTCAGTGAGTCATTGTGGAGATGCTGACTAAGCTGAAAGCAATTTGCTAATGACTGGATGATCAGCAGAATTATAATTAATATCAGCAGAGACCAGTATCTGTTTTGCAAATGATCAGAATCATGCTGTCATGGGAGTGTGATGACAAAGACTACCGAGAGATTTTCAAACTTTTTGTTTCAAATATAGGAAGATAATTTTTTGCTTACTCAGCAACATATCCTCAAAACTCAGCAAATATCAAAGCTGAACTCTGCTGGTGTTGGTTAGGCCTAAGAAAAGGTAAAATTTTAGTAGAAATTTACTTTCTGCTACAACACTGAACAATTAAGATAAGCTTCAAATTTTCAATCACAGCACAATTCTAGTGTAAGCCACTTTCAATTTCATGTTAAGCAAACATATTGAAAAGGGGAGAAGATTGCTACACCTTTCATTATAAGGATTTCTGTTAGCAGACTGCACACTGCACTCTCTTCCATTTATAGAGGGGGTGTATGGTGTCAGGTAAGAAAGACATATTTTGGGCAGTGTTTTAGACGCTATGTGAACCTGTATTAACTGCTTTCCTGATAAGAAAAGATCCGACAGTGTAGATTTGCTCCTGCTATTCTTCACTTCCTTCTCCCCCCACTACCTCCAAAAAACAAGGGAGAAATTCACAGTAAAGGAAAAATTCACTTTCTGTCCCTGGCACTCACCTTTGAAAGAAAACTACTGCTTGTTAAAGACAGGTCCAAAGATCTTATTTTGGACAACTATGTACTTGGAGTTTTTTTGTATATTCCCACCTTCTCTGTGTCCAGGAAGAATTGAAAGGTACTGTGACCGATAATTGCTGTGCTTACGGGAAGCTTGCCAGCCCATTCAGGAATTACTCTGCCCTGCTCTGCTTGGGCTGCTGGAGCCCGAGGAACTACGGGCGTTGCCGTGTGGCCAGGCTGCCCTCTCCCGCCAGCTCAGGGAGCTCCAGCTCTGTGGAAGAATCGCAGCTGCCCAAAACTTCCACTACACCTCACACTGGCTGCTTTTACAGCATGAAGCTGATCTTCGGAGACGTTGTGCAAATGCCCAGGATATTGGGATGTACGACTGCTCAGTTAGATATACTCATAAACCTTGTCCGTGCTGCTAAACATTCAGGCATTCTGGACAAACATAAATACATTCATCTCTGACAACACTTTCAGGCTGAAAAAGGCATTTTCACGAGGCAAACTGCAGCTCTGAATGAGATGTACGGCCTTTGCTGCCTACGGAATGAATTTGCAGTCGGCTGCCCAAAACTTCCAGACCTACTGTGCACGTACAGCTTGTTTGTGTAGCACACTGGCAAGCTGAATGCCTGACAGAGGTATTGAGCTAACAATTCTCCCTGTGCTGCAAATTTGTGTGCATATACAATTCCGTCTGGGAAGCTTTAGACAGAAACAGCCTTGGCTTGCCAGTATCTACCTAAGCAAGTTGCTCAATTAGCAAGTTTTTATCAGCATCGGGCATGTCAAGGCACTGCCATTAAGTTCCTTGCTGGTGGCATGTTCTTGAGCTCCAGAGCAAAAGATGTAGTCGTAGTCAGCAGCTGTCCTGCTGCCTTGCAGAGGGAGAAGATTAACAAAGAAACAAAGTAAGGAGGAAAAATGACCAAAAGAGAAGGGATGAGAGAAAAGAAGCCGCACAGGTGTTTAGGATGTTTTATTTCAAAGATGATGAACACAGTTATGTCACTTAGTAACAGTGACCACTATGGGGCTGGCATATTGTACACAACCCTCAGCCTCCAAACAGGATGTCCAATTAGAGATGGTAACCCTTTCCATTAAGAGAAGGCAATCAAGACACAGTTCCGTGCTGGTAACTATAAAGGTTTGATGCTATTTGAGAGGGACCAGTTTGATTTTTGTTTATGCCTCAACATATGTTCTCCATGAAGTGAAAGATTACCCTGGGGGCTATACCCTTGTTGGGAGCCCTGTCCCTGGAGCTTCACCAAACAGCCAGTCAGGGAGGGAAAATTTCCATGATTGGCTGCCAGCCCCATATGCCCGCGAAAAATGCTTGCGAAAGTGGGGGTGTGGGAGGAGCCTGAACCCTTTAAAAACAATTGACTGCAAAACACCAGGGGCTATTTTGCTTTGGTTTTCTTGGAGGAAGTCAGGGCTCGCCCAGAGGGTCAGCTTGGCAGTCCTCCCTTCCCCTTCCTTTTCCTCCCTGTGGTCCCAC